>JACBKR010000502.1:0-51772 GCA_014218235.1 Colocasia esculenta
TTATTTCAATAACAATATATCAAAATTTTACCATAAAAAATCAAGAGAGGTCGTGCATCATCCGTATCCTCCTCATCTTCTTCGTCAGGCTCATCCTCGCCCCGTATTAGAGGACCCTCTATTACAAAAAATAACATTAGATACATGAATAAAAGTTTTATTTTAAAACTAAATGAAATAATTTATTTATTTTATAAATTTGAAAAAAGCTATGAACATGAATTCACTTAGTCGAATTGGAGATTTGTTCTTTGAGCACCAAGCTCAAGATCGAGAATCTGATTTAAATTTTGTCAATTCTTCATGTCATTCACACCACCGCGATCGTTTAGGACTGATTAACATGCCGATCGGATTGGTATTTCATATTTTGGCTCTCCGTCTTGATATTTTCTTTTATTTACACTAAGTCAATTTGGAGGTTATTTCTTTAAGCATCGAGTTCAAATCGAAAATCTGATTTGGATTCTATCAATTCTCGCATGTCACTCTCACTGCCTTGGTCGTATGGGACTAATCTATACATTCATTGGATCAATATTCACATTTTAGACTCCCAACTTGGTATTTCTCTTTCTTAACACTAAGTCAATTTAAAAATTGGTTCTTTAAGTAGCGAGCTCAAATCGAGAACTCTTGATTTGGATTTCGTCAATTCTCGTATGTCACACTCTCCACCCCAATTGTGTAGGACCAATAGGCATGCCGATCAGACTGATATTTTATGTTTTGGATTTCCAACTTGATATTTTCATTTCCTTACACTAAGTCAATTCAGATATTGGTTTTTTATTGCCTTGCTCAAAAAGAGAATTCGATTTGAATTATGTCAATTCTCCCTTGTCATTCTCACCGCCTCAGTTGTGTAGGACCAATCGACACACCAAGACCAATATTTCACATTTTGGGACCCCCCCTCTTGACTTGGTATTTTCCTTTCTTTACACTACGTCAATTCAAAGATTGGTTCTTTGAGCGTCGAGCTCAAACTGGAAATACGATTGGATTTTGTCAATTCTTGGATATCACTCTTACTACCCCGATCATGTAGGATTGATCAGCTCATCAATCAGACTGGTATTTCACATTTCGGATCTCCGACTTGGTATTTTCCTTTCTTTATACTAAGTCAATTCGAAGATTTGTTCTTTGAGTGGCAAGCTCAAATTAGGAATCCGATTTGGATTCCATCAATTCTTGCATGTCACTCTCTCCACCCTGATCATGTAGGACCAATTGGTATGTTGATCAGATTTGTATTTCACATTTTGGAACCCCAACTTGGTATTTGGTTATCTTTACACTTAAGACAATTCGGGGATTGGTTCTTTGAGTGATGTAAATCGAGAATCTAATTTAGATGTCATCAATTTTCACATGTCATCTCACCACGCTAGTCATGAAGGACCGATCGACATGCCGATCAGATCAGTATTTTATATTTTGGACCCCTAACTTGATATTTTTCTTTTTTTACGCTAAGTCAATTCAGGGATTGGTCATTAATTTGAGGCCCAAGCTCAAACCGGGAATCCGATTTGGATTCTGTCAATTCTCGCATGCCGCTCTCACCACCCCGATCATGTTAAGATTGATTGACATGTCAATCAAATTAGTATTTCACATTTTGGATCTCCAACTTGGTATTTTACTTTCTTTACATTAAGTCAATTTGGAGATTGGTTCTTTGAGTGTCGAGCTTAAATTGGGAATCCAATTTGGATTTCAACAATTCTTACATATCACTCTCACCACCTTGATCCTATATGACCAATCAGCATGTCGAATAGAATGGTATTTCACATTTCAGACCCCTAACTTGGTATTTTTCTTTCTTTACCCTAACTCAATTCGGAGATTTGTTCTTTGAGAGTCGAGCTCAAACTAAAAATCCAATTTAGATTCTCTAAATTCTCATATGTCACTCTCACCACCTCAGTCATGTAAGACCAATCAGCACACCGATGAGACAGGTATTTCACATTGGTAATTTTCTTTTTTTACACTAAGTTATTTATGCATGTCGTGTTGTATCAATTCTAACTCTAGGTTATGAATTACATAGCAATAGTATAAGTCTAAATTATGTGAAATAAAAAAATGATAGCAAATACTCGTTTGAGGGGCCTATGCTATGGTAGATGCTCCTCTTTGCGACAAAAACCCAACCTGAGAGAGGTGGGCAGCGACCGTCAGCATATCGAATTAACTCAATGTCGATGAATTTAAAAAACATTCAAATAAAGAACTTCTAATATGTTAGCATGTATCGATGAATTAAATAATATCGAATTAACTCAAAGTCGATGTATGAACATGTTAAGATATTAAGATAAATCCACCACCACTAATACCAGAACAATACCATAATCATTAACAAAAGTTGAACTTGCTAGAAACTATTGCAAGTTTGGCATGAAAGGAAATGCTATTTCTCTAATACATAGGTAATTAAATAACATTAAATTTAAAAATATCTAATGAAGAATGCAATCTATATTGATATATAAGTAATTAAAATAGACAAAATGCATGTCATTGATATATGATGAATATATGGGGCGTAGACGTATGAAGAACAATATTGTAAACCCAAGGGTAAATATACAAATATATGTACTATAAAGGTATGCATGTATTTTAAGACATGATGAAATATATAGAGTATAGGGGTATGAAGAACATATTATAAATCCAAGGGATAATATATGTATTATAGAGATATGTATGTATTTTTCTCCATCAAACTATACTTTGTGTTGGCACAACTTGCCTAGCCAGTAAGAATCGAACATATTCTATAATGTCGTGATCATTTGGAATCAAGTTTAATAGATTTGGCGTGGTGTTTGAGTCAATGTGTGGCTATTGAGCTTTAGTTTGTGCTTTCATACATTGTGTGGGTGTTGTGGGCCAGAAGTAGCCTAAATAGTCCACTGGTTCTCTGTTTGAAGCGTGACAGGGGTGGACTACATGTTTTGAACGCAACCTTCCCCTATGTCGCAAGCTCATTGTCGCCTATTTCGGGGTTTTGTCCACTTGTACGACACGTGAAGTGCATCGAGCTGCCATGTGGCGTTGTATTTGCGAACATAGCCCTCAGGTACGTCACGTTCTGAACACGACGGGCCCCTAGGACATGTTCTCAACTCCAAGGCCTTTATGGTTGGTTTGTCAGCCAAACAGAGTAGAGAGCTCTGTGATCAGGAGAAGGGTTTTTGGTGGTGGCTTTGGCTATTTTGACTTAGAAGAGGTTGGTTTGGCACGGTTTCCACGCGAGGAGGGCATTCGGAGCGTGAAAATTTCGATTGAGCTTCGTTCCTCGCATTCTTCATGTTGGTAGGGGAACTTTGCTTTCTTGTGTTGTTTATATGGTTTGATGCATGAAAGTTATGGTTTAAGCATGTATGTGTAGTTTCCTATTGTGCTAGTCAATTTGAAATAGCTTAAAGTTTGTAGAATGGAGCTTCTTTGAGGTTTCTGTGTGAGGAAGAAGGGTTTGGCGTTTTGTCTGAGAACGCGACTGATCGGGCAGTTGCATTCAGGTTGCGGCCTCCTACCCCGACGCGTTCTCATTGTGAACAAGGCATATCGAGCTGTCACGTCCATATCATGATCTATCAGACAGGCGCGTTAAGGACACGGTCTATTAGGCTGTCGCGTTCTCAACATGACCATTGGCTTCGTTGCGTTCTGCTTCCCGAACTGTTTAGCCTTATGGTTGGCAATGTGGATCCATTTGGGGTCCGGGTTCAGTATTTTCTTGTTACTTTCATGTGTATAAGTAGGATAGTTGTTGGCTATATGTGGATTTAAGAAAATTAAGTAATTTATTAATAATGTAAGTTATTATGTATAATATAAGGTATTTTCATGTAAGTAATGTGTTTGAACAGTGTGTTAGTTATAAATTAATGGAAGTGGTTCATTTATTGTTAAGAGGTATTATATTAGGTTGATCATCTTTATGTAAGCAAGTGAAAGTGATTTATGAATGAAAGGTTTTAAAGGTTGTGAATGTACTGTTTAAAAGTGTGGTTTAGTAACCGACAATGATCAGTTATGAATTGTTGTGGTTTGCCAAGTTTGGTGGTATGGCGCTTACTCCGGAATACCTCTCCAGTCAGGTACCCCAAGTTCTCTGTGAGCCAGACACGTTGTGCTCAGAATTTGTCTTGATACTATGTGTACTGTACGTTGAGGTCTATGTCATCTTTCTAGAACCCTTACTCATTTTCGAGTAGCCCATCTAGCTGAGGGAAGACGTCAGTAGGGCAGCAACTTATGGTGTCTATTTGTTCTGTTTGGTCGCTTGTAGTGAGCTCGTAGTTGAGAGATAGACACCAGTAGATGTACTAGTCTTCAACTAGTCCCATGTTGCCACAGCCTCATTCTAAGGTCCCCGAAATCTTTGGAGGTGTGTCACGCGTGGGTCTGTAGTTGGTTGTATGTAGATGGTTGGTATCCACAGTTTGTTTATACTTATAGAGGTGGAGCTACAGTTGGATCTTACGTCCGTGACTGTGAAGTTAAAAGTGTTTCCTGTGTTGTTTTGCCCGAGTCGGATATTGGCATCATGAACTAGTAGTCGTGACTTGAGTGTTAGCGTCATTCCTTCCAACTCTACTTTTTTGAGTTGATTCATAGTGTGTGTTATATAACTTGCCGAGTACTTTTGTTTGCACCTTCCGCATGTTGGTTGCTTTACTTTCCGTACAGTCGATTACTTTTAGGACCCATTTGGCTAGTGTAGCTTTTAATTGGCAGTGTACATAGTTGTAGAAATTGTGAAACCTTTGTTATTTCTATTATTTATGAATCATCATTAATGGCTGGTTATTAATTATAATTAATTGTGAATATAAAGGTGTTTTTTTTGTATTGATTAGAAAGCCTGCATAGTTTCTAACTTTCGATGAATTTCCTTTAATTGTCATATGTGACCTAACCGATGAGATTGTGTTAGTTGTGCTCTCTTTCTATTACTCGTGGATTATGTTTATATTTATTGTTGCTTTGAGGAGTTTTCTTGCTGAATATATGATTTTGTGAGACTCACACCCCCTACACCCATCTTAGAGTTGTCTAGCGAGCAAGATTTCGTAGAGGCAAACTTGTACCACCAGTAAGAGTGTGAACTTTTACTCTTACTGTACATCTTAAGATATATCCCAAATTATTGTATTTTTTTTAGATATGTAATAATATATTGGGACAATATAATTCTTTAAATATGTATAAGATCATGTACTTTATCATATATCTTTATACTAATATATTTATGTTTTATATTCTTACTAGATATGTGTGAGATATTTCTTACGAAACTTCGATCTATTCACGGAAAAAAGATACATCTAAATATGAAACTTTATCAAATCTAAATATCCAGAGCCGCTACACATTCACTCTGTGTGCAAGTTGCGATGATTCCGAGACGTGGCACGTGTTTCTCTTGGCTCGTTTGAGATGGCCCGTGCAAACCACTCCCCCCAACTTTGCTTACCACAGCAAATTTACCGTGATTAGCAGGAGGGGCCTCCCATGGGGGCTTGAACAGATGCCATTTTGGACAGGGAAGGGAAATTTTCTGATCCACAAGTTGCTACAGAGAAGGCGCGGATAGCGAAGGGGGGCATCGGGGTTTGAGATTAGCGTGGACCGGCAATCTAGGACTCTTGGGCAGGAATGTTTTTAAATGTGTTAAGTTTGGGAAAATGGTTAATAACATAATTTGGTAACACATTAAAATAACACACCAATTAAAATACACCACAACCTCATCATTTATGATGTGTTTTAATTTTTATTTCAATTACTGATGGACATAATTTAATAATAATGTTACAAATAATGTTATCAAATGATGTTACAAAACTATTTCTCTTAAGTTTGGGGGGAGGGCTCCTTAATTTTAAGAGGGCAATCATTTATTAGAGGCCAGAGGGGATTCGTACAGATGGAACATGTTTGTGGTCAGGAGGCTCTCCCCCTCTTCTATATATCTTCTTTTGTTGATGGCGTGGACTGGGCGCACTGACCCATCCAATAGAAATGAAGCATCGTAATGCAAGTGGGACCACTTAAATGGATATGATCTTCGATATATTACTGGCATCTTTGATGCTCTGTTTTGAATTTAGAAAATTTTCTCGAATATATTACTTGTGAAGTGATTTCGGATCTTATAAGTAAAAAATGTGTATAATCAAAATATGGCATGTTAAGGCTATCCAATGTGTAGTTTTATGGTCTTAATATTGAATTATGTGGAAATGAGACATGATAGATAGATAGATAGATATTTGATAGTCATGACTAGTGATCGACAATAGTAACAAAAATTAGGAAAATAGGAGAATAATGACAATGAGTGACCATGTTAGGCAAAAGTGGCGAGGACAAATGATGAGTGATAGTATACCTTACTCTGTATTATGGGCAGAGGGGGGGGGGGGCGCTGACGGGGAAAAAACTCATCGCTACTTAGGGGTGAAAATTTTGTGTCGTTAATCTGTCGCTAATTAATAAGAGATCTAGAGTGTCACAATTTCATCGCTGACTTAACGATGGATTTGTGACATATTTTTCGTCACTGATTACCGATCGGGTGTTGGGAACTGTCACTAAATTAGCGATGGAATTGCGACACGTTAGATCCCTCGCTAATGTGCGACGAACTCACTTCTATCGTTAATCCGTCGCTAATTTAACGCAATGAATCCGACGCTAATCTATCGCAAAGTCGCAACGGAATTGCAATGGAAGGGAGTCCATCACTAATTAGCGACACAATTTTTTTTGCCAAATTAATGACATATATCATCATAATTATATCCATCGCTAACTAACGATAATTATTTCAGTCGCTAATTCGTCACTATTTAACAGCAAATTTGCAACATTGTTCCCCCTAATGAGCGATAGAACAGTTCTATCACAATTTATTTTAATTTTTAATATACTTTTAAAAAACTTCAATAAACCTATATACACACTGACGACCCTATACACACCGACATATACACATACTAAATTTATAGTGCTGAATTAAAGTTCAATACATGCTCGATTAAATACAATATTTAAAATGTTATTTACATCAAAAAAATATCATGATAAATCCACCCGATCTCATGGTAAAAAAAATGCACCCGATTCTCCTGATAAATAAATACACCAAATCCTCATGATAAATCCACCCGATCCTCATCCCCCCTTTCATCATGTGTTGCAGCAACATCTTACATTAGACATGTAAAACAAAACATTAGACATATGAATAGGTACATCTATGGAGTAAGAAGTTTTTCTGTGGTCATTGCAGAAATCAACGAAAAACTTAACTGTTACAGAAAAAAAAAATAACATCCAACACATTCATAAGGGCAGAAATCAATAACGAAAAACATGATATTAAGCATAACTCTAATATGCTCCATTCACTAATTCCCTGTCACAGATAGATCCTTTAATATCCAATAAGTTATTTTCTCGCAGATTAAAATAGTTAAACCTGACTTCAAAACTGCTCCACTTTACAAACTTTATCAAATCAATACATGAAAGAAGAAAGAAATAAGAGCAAACAACTACAAACAAAAAGGTAACAATACTTATGATCAACGCATATCAAATGTAACAAGCTGTCAATAATCATCAACAAAATCCAGAAAGCCAAGTTGCATCTAATAGCAAGTTAATCAGAAAATATATTCCACCAAGGATCTGTAGAAGATAAACAAAGTTGATCATTTAAGCCATAACTGTCTTGATTCTACTCCGAACTGTGTACATGTCAAGAATTATCTATAGTTCGCACAGATTCCTGATGCCATATAGCACCAACACTACTTTCTTTTGTTTCTACCCCATGAATGGTTTAGGTTGATCATTTAAGTAGGCAGCGCCAGATGATGGAGTTGGGTTCTATAGGCATGCTTCTGATGAAGTCATAAGCTTCCTCCAGCAGATAATAACAAAGGTAACAGTGCTACAGGAGGGATGAGATAGTTCAACAAGTGGGAGATTTTATGCTCAAATAGTCTCATAAAGTCTTAGGGATGAGACAAATATGAGATAGAGAGAGCATAACTCTAGGAGATTCTAATATCTTGCATAGGTCACACACCAAAAGAAAAGTGTGGAGACAATATAAGAGGCCCAACAAATTTGTGCTGAAAAAAAAAATACCGGCAGGCAAAGTCCATGGTGGCATTTGTACTGTCAATTACTAGGAAGATGATGTATATGCTTTCTTTAGGTCTTTAAGTTTCCTCAATAACATAACTAGTCAGTATAATTTGTCAAATATTAGGAAAGAGGCTCAATGACAACCTAAATTTCAAGGAACACGTACAACAAATGCAGATTATCTTGCATTAACAAATAGTTCTCTTAAACAGGAGAATGCAAGTACGAGATATTGAGATTTGAAGCTCGATTAACTGATCCAAGGTCACAATCTCTATGTTATTGCAAAGAAAAAAAAACTAAAAGAGAGAGAAAAAAGGATAAGATGGGTTTTGAAAAAAAAAAAAAAGAACCTGCACTTCCCGACGTAGAATTCCATCAATCATGAACTTAATACAGCTGTTCTCTGTCTACTTGGAAACCAACCTCCTTCCCAAGATGAATTCTTAGTTCAAAGGAAACTCATTTAGCAGTCACAAGACAACACCACATTGAGGTTGGGGGACACCTCTCATACCCTTTTTATTACCACAGACTTTGGATCCATATCAACTTCATAAAGGAACTGCATGTAAAAATGCAGATAAAAGACCAATTCTGGACACCCCTAGATAAGTACCAGAGTTATGAATCATAAATGTTGTCTTGTTGCTGTGCTTGAGCCAAAATTGGATATCACAGATCTGGAAAGATTGGTAAGAGAATTGGTCTAAATAATGTGATTTCCAATGTTGATGAGGATGCAAAGATATGGCTGTTCTGGAAAGCTGGGTACAGGTGGACATCTCAGAAGCACTATTATTTGTCACTGTGGCCATTAAGGAGAATGGTGTAGTTAAATTCTTTAAGACTATTGTTTATGCTATGTGTGGACTAACTATGCTCGACAGAGGTTTTTCTTACATCAACTAGTGACAACCAAAGCATCTGCTTATCTTGAGCTCGGAAAGATATTTTCATTCAAGCAATGAACTGCATTCAATCTATCAGTAGGTGGTTCTGCCAGAACGGTGAAGATGTGAATTTCTTAAAGGACATATGGTTTGGCCATCAAATGCTATCAGATTTCTGCTCAGATGCATCTTTGATGGTTGATGTATCAGTTAAGGCGGCCATCTCTAACCAAAATCATCTTGTCTGGAGCCTTATTGACTCTGCAGCTGCTTATATCATAGATGGACTGAGTTGGTTCAGACTTAAGGAGGGAAAAGACATAGGAATATAAATCATAAGGAGTCGGTTCAGACCTAGGATTTCTTTGACAATGTACCTGAAATATGATTAACCCATATAATGAGGACCAGAACTAGGAATATAAATCCTAAGAGTTGAGCTTCAGGTGTGACTAGCTCTATTTAGAAACAAATAATGTTTCATACAAATATGCAAATGAAGCATACACGTTATATGTCAACAATGCCCATGTACACTTTCAAGGTCAGATTGTTGTCACAAAAAAAAATGTTAATCTTTGTTAATGGTTCTATTCAAAATTAGAAAAGAAAACTGATGCAAATATTTGGAGTAATAAGCTTAAAAAGACTATTGGGGCATGAATATATAATGTCATTTAGAATATTCACACTTGGTTTATGTGATACTGGGAAGAGAGATAAAGATAAGATAAGGTAAGATTAGACTCCTTAGATGAGAATCTGATTATCACGACTTATAACCAAATCCAGCGAATATGCTGGATCTGCAAACAATATTATTTTAAGTCAATTGCTTCATAAAGACCCTGGAAAAAATAGAGGTGACTTATTGGAACCAAGGCATTGCTGTTACTCTCTGTCACAAACTTCAAATATGATATATCCCCTGGCTTGGGGGGACTGACCATCAGTCCCAACTGGAAAAGAGAGAAGACAGCATTGATGGTCATGTAAATGAATGCAAGTAGTATAATGTATAACGAATGTATAAGGTAGTAATAACAACAAAAATCAGCATTTTCCAGTAACAATCATCTTAGATTTACTTACAAATATCTGCCAGAAACATTAGGGCTGAGTGGAATTGATGCAACTTTGTAAATCCCATTAACTGTCCGCATCAAATTAATTTAGGGGAAACAAATAGTAAGCAGATATGAATCTCATTACAAAGTCACGAAAGACACAAAGTAAGGCAGACAGAATTTAGACCATTTTCTAAGAAGGTTCCATTTGAATTTCTACGAAGCTATATATAAAATGATAAAAGGAAGCATGGAATTTCTAAGTTGAGATCTTCCACGATAACCCCAAGCCCTCTCTATTTGAATGGTCCTTGAGGTGAATCAATACCAAGAAGAAGAGGTAGGGCTGTCAAATGGGTAGGACCGGTTGGGCTTTGGCATGGATTAGTCAGGCTGAGCCACAGTTGGGTGGAAAAGGTTTAAAGTAGGAGAAAGAAAAGGAGGGGAAGCAGAGGAAGACAAGAATGAAGAAGAAGAAGACAGACAAAGACCATGACGGATGAGCAAGAGATAGAAGAAATGCACTAGAAATATTACTTAATCTTTTTGCAATATCTCAGAGATCTCTTTAGGGTTCTTCACTTCAACCAGAGCAGAGAGATGGTGATGAAATCCAAGATTCCAAATCCCAGAAAGAAGTAATAATATGTCATCAAGGGTCAGGTGGGTCCTCAAATCGCTTATTTTAGAGCACAAATGAGAACCTTAAATTGTCTATTTTTTTATGATTTACTTGGACTTGGTTTCAAAGAGTTATGGATACAGCAAGGTCCAACTGAGTCTTTGTGATGCACAAACTGAAGCATTCCAAAGATAGCATCTAAAACAAGAGACAGAGAAATTAAAGCATAAGAATCTAGTGGATAAATGGACCAGACAGGTGGTGGCGTTGGCACAGGGATCTCATCTCAAAGAACTGAGCTCATTTTTTCTCCCACCTTCTGTAACCAGGTTTGCATCTGAAAAGGAGGCTTGCAGGTCAATGTGCAATGGACTTTCCTAGCATGCACTGTGCATCTTGGGATGGGGTTTCTCAAACAACCCCATCAAGAACACTGGACCTTCCAGATAAAACTAGAGCTGAAGACATGGTTGGCCCTTGTACTCTAAGCCTCAGTTGGAAACGAGTTAATTTAAAGTTAACTCAAAATTAACTCAGAGTTAACTCAAAATACAGTTTGGTAACCAAAAAATGTTAACTCAAGTGGATTAGATTAAAAGTGGGTCAGATGTGAGTTAACTCACAATTTTTCAACCCACCTCTAGAGGTGGATTGGAGTTAACTTATTTTTTGTCCTGGCGGTACACAACATTAATTGCTACTTTCTCTTTTCTCAACCCAACATTAATTGCTACTTTCTCTTTTCAAGTCACTTTTTGATATGAAAGTGGGTTAACTCACTTTATCTTGCCAAAACAATCAAGAGAAAGTGGGTTAACTCACTGTAGTTAAACTGAGTTAACACACAATAAAACAAATTAAAAAGTGAGTTAACCCTACATAACTTTAGTCATGGGTTGGAGTTATCTCTAAGCCCCCCATGCCAAAAGAGGTTAAAGATCTGGGTTGTAACATCCAAATGTTGACCGCATTTTGCATTATGACTATATACGAAAACTTCTGGAAAGCAGCACCAATTTCTCTTGGAAACAAAATTTTTAACAATTCTCGTATATTGGCTTGAGTGAGACATTGACCCGTAGGATTCCCAAGGTTTATGATGACCATTGCTCGGACCTCTATCCAAAGGATATGCTTTTACCTTCTTCAGATATAAAGTAAAAGCATGAGAATGACACCCTACCTGGATGATGAGCATAAGTATTGTATATAATCATCAAGTGTTTCCAACCAATCATTGATCGGGGTTACTGTATCATGACATATACAATGGAAATAAATAAGAGAACTAGGTTTATGGAATTTTCACTAAATGGCAAGCAAAAATCAAAATAATGTAGTGGCATGTGGAAGACCAATTTTTCATACATAAAAATACTTCAATATTTTACTTGTAGTAGCTTTCTTAGGTTGGTTTATGTGGAAAGGAATTTATGATTTCCTTTGATATCAATATTTTTCTTTGTAAAAATAATCATAAAATTTTCTTTTATGTACTACATAATGTTGAATTAGAAACACATGTGAGAGTAAAATACTGAAGGGCTTACAGTAATTCCTTTGATTCGAGCTTGAATCACTGACAGCTGACAAATGTTATCTATGTCAAGACCACAGTTGGTTGTCTCCTCTAGATAATACGGGCGAGAGATCCACCATACAATGATATTGCTGCAGAATAGAGAGGATATTGTGGAACTGGAACCAGAATCTGCCATCTCCATAGAAAAAATATATGACGAAGACATGAAGACCATACTAGGCAGTTGACCATGAAAGCCATATTGTAAAGATTTTTCTATCATAACATGTCATACCCATCATTTGAATTGCGGATAATTGTGTTGAGCATCAGCATGACACCCTTGCTTGCCCAGTCAATAAGATATATAAGCTCTGGATCACTGTAAGCAGTGGAAAACATTTGGTACCATTGAAACGAAAGTGGAGGATGGCATAAATGACTGATCACGCCTTTCCATAAAATCAGGTACTTCCGTTCTCTGATATCCTATATGGTAAAGAGCAGAAAGAAGGTTCACTAATGAACTATATACCTGAGATATCCATCACGCCTTTCTATAAAATCAGCTACTTCCTTTCTTATCCCGGAAGGCCTCGAGAGTCACTATACACACCTAGTTTGAAACAAAAGGGAAACAACCATCCACTAAGCTTCATATCTAAGGAAATCAGCAACAGATACATGAAGTAAGTAAATGACAAACCAGTTCACTTGACATGACAGGTGTGCACTTAAAGAAAAATGCTATTAAACTTCAGGAAAAAGAAAATTGATGAGCGAGCAAAGGCCTTATGTGACAGTAGGCACAGACCTTTTTGTTGGCACATCGGCTAGGCAAAGGAATAACGGATTGTTTTTCTTTTTAGTACATGGTAATTTTTAGATAAATATGGAAATTATACTTGTATATCTCTATAACCTCTGCACTTTCTTTAAATTATAGGTCATTTTAATGGATACTCAATAAGTGACTAGAAAGGAATAAGGCACATGAGGTCATATTACTTCTTGGCTATCCAAGGGAAAACAAATTGAAAATCCAAGATGAGATTCGAGAGAAAAAAAAAAAAAAACTAGCTGATTCACACTTGAATGCAGGAAAGTGCACAAATCATAGTAAAACACAATAAGTAGAAATAAGAAGAGTTATTCTCATCCGGTTAGAAAAAGGAAATCATATCACACAATGCACCTAAGCCACCCGACGTGATGGAAAGATAAGCTTGGCTCTTTCAATAGCATCAGCGGGGAATACCAGTACCACATTAGGATCATCAATAAGAATGGGGCTTGGCATAATGGTACCACCAGAAAAAATACAGTTGAACACGATTTCCGATTGCTGTGACTGGGCGGCTCCGCGTGTGGGCTCCGCCAGCGATTCGCGTAATCGAGTGAGTCGCTACTACCAAAAAACCTTGGAATAGGAGAGATCGTCGGCTAGATCGCAATTTCGGAGTGCAAAACGAAGGTTTTCAGACCCCGAAACGACGTCTTATCGCCTGAGACGATAAGTGGGCGTCGAGCGCCTCTGAGTGCCGATTCCAAATTGGGGTTATAAGCGATTCCGATAACCGAGCGAAAAGTATGCCTATTTGAGCGAAGCGGTGTCCGTATGCGATCGCATCGGCAGCCTGCGACCGCGCTCCCGGAGAGTAATTTGGGCGCCGGAGCGGAAATCTCCGAATGCGACCATTTACCGTCCGGGTCGAAGTGCCGACTCTGAATTGGGGCCTCGCGGGCGGTTCCGACCCCCGGGCGAATAAATATCCGCGTCCGACCGGAGGGTACGGCAGTCGGTGTACTAGTACACACGTTCCGAGGGGGATTTTGGCCCCGGAACGGAATTCCGCGAAACCAGCGCCTTGTCGACCGTCTCGGAGTGCCGATTCCGAATTGTGGTCACGTAAGCGATTCCGATACCCGTGCGGAAAGTTATGCAAAATTCTTTCGCTGAAGGGGTGGGAATAAACCGGAGGGGACTATATCTGCGATGTTCAGGCACCCATATCCACGACCTGGGGACGAGATCTCGCGTCGAGTTGAACACGACTTCCGATTGCTGTGACTGGGCGGCTCCGCGTGTGGGCTCTGCCAGCGATTCACGTAATCGAGGGAGTCGCTACTGCCAAAAAACTTTGGAAAATGGGAGATCGTCGGCTAGAATCGCAATTTCGGAGTGCGAAATGAAGGTTTTTAGACCCCGAAACGACATCTTATCGCCTGAGTCAATAAGGGGGCGTCGAGCGCCTCTGAATGCCGATTCCGAATTGGGGTCTTATAAGCGATTCCGATAACCGAGCGAAAAGTTATGCCTATTTGAGCGAAGCGGTGTCCGTATGAGATCGCATTGGCAGCCTGCGACCGCGCTCCCGGAGAGGAATTTGGGCACCAGACAGGAAATTTGTTTTGGAATCGGCACTCCGAGATGGTCGACAAGGCGCTGGTTTCGCGGAATTCCGTTCCGGGGCCAAAATCCCCCCCGTAGCGTGTCTACTAGTACACCGACTGCCGTACCCTCCGGTCGACGCGATATTATTCGCCGGAGGTCGGAACCGCCCGCGATGCCCCAATTCAGAGTTGGCACTTCGACCCGGTCGGTAAATTGTCGCATTCGGAGATTTTCGGTCCGGCGCCCAAATTCCTCTCCGGGAGCGCGGTCGCAGGCTGCCGATGCGATCGTATACGGACACCGCTTCGCTCAAACAGACATAACTTTTCGCACGGTTATCGGAATCGCTTATAAGACCCCAATTCGGAATCGGCACTCAGAGTCGCTCGACGCCAACTTATTGCCTCAGGCCATAAGACGTCGTTTCGGGGTATAAAACCTTGTTTCGCACTCCGAAATTGTGATTCTAGCCGACGATCTCCCCTATTCACGGTTTTTGGCAGTAGCGACTCCCTCGATTATGCGAATCGCTGGCGGAGCCCACACGCGGAGCCGCCCAGTCATAGCGATCGGAAGTCGTGTTCAACTCGACGCGAGATCTCCTCCCCAGGTCGTGGATATGGGTGCCCGAACATCGCCGATATAGTCACCCCCTCTGGTTAATCCCACCCCTTCAGCGAAAGAATTGGGCATAACTTTCCGCACAGGTATCGGAATCGCTTACGTGACGACAATTCGGAATCGACACTCCGAGACGGTCGACAAGGATCTGGTTTCGCAGAATTCCGTTCCGGGGCCAAAATCCCCCCCGGAGCGTGTGTACTAATACACCGACTGTCGTACCCTCCGTCGGACGCGGATATTTATTCGCCCGGGGGTCGGAACCGCCCGCGAGGCCCCAATTCAGAGTCGGCACTTCGACCCGGTCACAAATGGTCACATTCGGAGATTTCCGGTCCGGCGCCCAAATTCCTCACCAAGAGCGCGGTCGCAGGCTGCCGATGCGATCGCATACGGACACCGCTTCGCTCAAACATGAATAACTTTTCGCACGGTTATCGGAATCGCTTTTAAGACCCCAATTCGGAATCGGCACTAAGAGGCTCGACACCACTTATCGCCTCAGGCGATAAGATGTCGTTTCGGGGTCTAAAAACCTTCGTTTCGCACTCCGAAATTACGATTCTAGCCGACGATCTCCCCTATTCCATGGTTTTTTGGCAGTAGCGACTCCCTCGATTACGCGAATCGCTGGCGGAGCCCACACGCGGAGCCGCCCAGTCACAGCGATCGGAAGTCGTGTTCAACTCGACGCGAGATCTCCTCCCCAGGTCATGGATATTGGAGCCTCAACATCGCCGATATAGTCACCCCCTCCGGTTTATTCCCACCCCTTCAGCGAAAGAATTGGGCATAACTTTCCGCACGGGCATCGGAATCGCTTACGTGACCACAATTCCGAATCGGCACTCTGAGACGGTCGACAAGGCGCTGGTTTCGTGGAATTCCGTTCCGGGGCCAAAATCCCCCCCGAAGCGTGTGTACTAGTACACCGACTGTCGTACCCTCCGGTCAGACGCGGATATTTATTCGCCCGGAGGTCGGAACCGCCCGCGAGTCCCCAATTCAGAGTCGGCACTTTGACCCAGGCGATAAATGGTCGCATTCGGAGATTTCCAGTCCGGCGCCCAATTACTCTCCGGAGCGCGGTCGCAGGCTGCCGATGCGATCGCATACGGACACCGCTTCGCTCAAATAGGCATAACTTTCCGCTCGGTTATCGGAATCGCTTATAAGACCCCAATTTGGAATCGGCACTCAGAGGCGCTCGACGCTCACTTATCGTCTCAGGCGATAAGACGTCATTTCGGGGTCTAAAAACCTTCATTTCGCACTCCGAAATTGCGATTCTAGCCGACGATCTCCCCTATTCCAAGGTTTTTTTGCAGTAGCGACTCCCTCGATTACGCGAATCGCTGGCGGAGCCCACACGCGGAGCCGCCTTGTCACAGCAATCGGAAGTCGTGTTCAACTCGACGTGAGATCTCCTCCCCAGGTCATGGATATGGGTGCCCGAACATCGCCGATATAGTCACCCCTCCGGTTTATTCCCACCCCTACAGCGAAAGAATTAGGCATAACTTTCCGCACGGGCATCGGAATCGCTTACGTGACGACAATTCGGAATCGGCACTCCGAGACGGTCGACAAGGATCTGGTTTCGCAGAATTCCGTTCCGGGGCCAAAATCCCCCCCGAGCGTGTGTACTATACACCGACTGTCGTACCCTCCGGTCGGACGCAGATATTTATTCGCCCAGGGGTCGGAACCGCCCGCGAGGCCCCAATTCAGAGTCGGCACTTCGACCCGGTTCACAAATGGTCACATTCGGAGATTTCCGGTCCGGCGCCCAAATTCCTCACCAAGAGCGCGGTCGCAGGCTGCCGATGCGATCGCATACGGACACCGCTTCGCTCAAACATGAATAACTTTTCGCACGGTTATCGGAATCGCTTTTAAGACCCCAATTCGGAATCGGCACTAAGAGGCGCTCGACACCCACTTATCGCCTCAGGCGATAAGATGTCGTTTCGGGGTCTAAAAACCTTCGTTTCGCACTCCGAATTGCGATTCTAGCCGACGATCTCCCCTATTCCATGGTTTTTTGGCAGTAGCGACTCCCTCGATTACGCGAATCGCTGGCGGAGCCCACACGCGGAGCCGCCCAGTCACAGCGATCGGAAGTCGTGTTCAACTCGACGCGAGATCTCCTCCCCAGGTCATGGATATTGGAGCCTCAACATCGCCGATATAGTCACCCCTCCGGTTTATTCCCACCCCTTCAGCGAAAGAATTGGGCATAACTTTCCACACGGGCATCGGAATCACTTACGTGACCACAATTCGGAATCGGCACTCCGAGACGGTCGACAAGGCGCTGGTTTCATGGAATTCCGTTCCGAGGCAAAAATCCCCCCCGAAGCGTGTGTACAAGTACACCGACTGCCGTACCCTCCGTCGGACGCGGATATTTATTCTCCCGGAGGTCGGAACCGCCAGCGAGTCCCCAATTCAGAGTCGGCACTTCGACCCGGTCGATAAATGGTCGCATCCGGAGATTTCCAGTCCGGCGCCCAATTACTCTCCGGGAGCGCGGTCGCAGGCTGCCGATGCGATCGCATACGGATACGGCTTCGCTAAAATAGGCATAACTTTCCGCTCGGTTATCGGAATCGCTTATAAGACCCCAATTCGGAATCGGCACTCAGAGGCGCTCGACGCCCACTTATTGTCTCAGGCGATAAGACGTCATTTTGGGGTCTAAAAACCTTCGTTTCGCACTCCGAAATTGCGATTCTAGGTGACGATCTCCCCTATTCCAAGGTTTTTTGGCAGTAGCGACTCCCTCGATTACACGAATCGCTGGCGGAGCCCACACGCGGAGCCGCCTAGTCACAGCAATCGGAAGTCGTGTTCAACTCGACGCGAGATCTCCTCCCTAGGTCATGGATATGGGTGCCCGAACATCGCCGATATAGTCACCCCTCTGGTTTATTCCCACCCCTTCAGCGAAAGAATTGGGCATAACTTTCCGCACGGGCATCGGAATCGCTTACGTGACCATAATTCGGAATCGGCACTCCGAGATGGTCGACAAGGCGCTGGTTTCGTGGAATTCCGTTCTGGGGCAAAAATCCCCCCCGAAGCGTGTGTACTAGTACACCGACTGCCGTAGCCTCCGGTCGGACGCGGATATTTATTCGCCCGGAGGTCGGAACCGCCCGCGAGTCCCCAATTTAGAGTCGGCACTTCGACCCGGTCGATAAATGGTCGCATTCGGAGATTTCCAGACCGGCGCCCAAATTACTCACCGGGAGCGCGGTCGCAGGCTGCCGATGCGATCGCATACGGACACCGCTTCGCTCAAATAGGCATAACTTTTCGCTCGGATATCGGAATCGCTTATAAGACCCCAATTCGGAATCGTCACCAAGAGGCGCTCTACGCCCACTTGTCGTCTCAGGCGATAAGATGTCGTTTCGGGGTGTAAAAACCTTCGTTTCGCACTCCAAAATTATGATTCTAGCCGACGATCTCCCCTATTCCAAGGTTTTTTGGCAGTAGCAACTCCCTCGATTACGCAAATCGCTGGCGGAGCCCATACGCGGAGCCGCCCAGTCACAGCAATCGGAAGTCGTGTTCAACTCGACGCGAGATCTCCTCCCCAGGTCATGGATAGGGTGTCGAACATCGCCGATATAGTCACCCCTCCGGTTTATTCCCACCCCTACAGCGAAAGAATTAGGCATAACTTTCCGTACGGGCATCGGAATCGCTTACGTGACCACAATTCGGAATCGGCACTCCGAGACGGTCGACAAGGCTCTCGCAGAATTCAGTTCCGGGGCCAAAATCCCCCCCGGAGCGTGTGTACTAGTACACCGACTGCCATACCCTCTGGTCGGACGCAGATATTTATTCGCCCGGGGGTCGGAACCGCCCACGAGGCCCCAATTCAGAGTCCGCACTTCGACCAGGTCGATAAATGGTCGCATTCGGAGATTCTCAGTCCGGCGCCCAAAATCCTCTCCGGGAGCGCGGCCGCAGCCTGCCGATGCGATCGCATACAGACACCGCTTCGCTCAAACAGGCATAGTTTTCGCACGGTTATCGGAATCGCTTATAAGACCCCAATTCGGAATCGCACTCAGAGGCGCTCGACGCCCACTTATTGCCTCAAGTGATAAGACGTCGTTTGGGGTCTAAAAACCTTCGTTTCGCACTCCGAAATTGCGATTCTTGCCGACGTTCTCCCCTATTCCAAGGTTTTTTGGCAGTAGCGACTTCCTCGATTACGCGAATCTCTGGCGGAGCCCACACACGGAGCCGCCCAGTCACAGCGTCGGAAGTCGTGTTCAACTCGACGCGAGATCTCCTCCCCAGGTCATGGATATTGGACCTCAACATCGCCGATATAGTCACCCCCTCCGGTTTATTCCCACCCCTCAACGAAAGAATTGGGCATACTTTCTGCACGGGCATCGGAATCGCTTACGTGACCCAATTCCGAATCGGCACTCTGAGACGGTCGACAAGGCGCTGGTTTCGTGAATTTCGTTCCGGGGCCAAAATCCCCCCCGAAGCGTGTGTACTAGTACACCGACTACCGTACCCTCCGGTCGGACGCGGATATTTATTCGCCCGGAGTCGGAACCGCCCGCGAGTCCCCAATTCAGAGTCGAGACTTCGACCGGTCGATAAATGGTCGCATTCGGAGATTTCCGTCCGGCGCCCAAATTACTCTCCAGCAGCGCGGTCGCAGGCTGCCGATGCGATCGCATACTGACACCGCTTCGCTCAAATAGGCATAACTTTTCGCTCGGTTATCGGAATCGCTTATAAGACCCCAATTCGGAATCGGCACTCGGAGGCGCTCTACGTCCACCTATCTTCTCTGGCGATAAGATGTCATTTCGGGGTCTAAAAACCTTTGTTTCGCACTCCGAAATTGCGATTCTAGCCGACGATCTCCCCTATTCCAAGGTTTTTTGGCAGTAGCGACTCCCTCGATTACGCGAATCGCTGGCGGAGCCCACACGCGGAGCCGCCCAGTCACAGCGCAATCGGAAGTCGTGTTCAACTGGACGCGAGATCTCCTCCCCAGGTCATGGATATGGGTGCCCGAACATCGCCGATATAGTCACCCCTCTCGTTTATTCCCACCCCTACAGCGAAAGAATTGGCATAACTTTCCGCACGGGCATCGGAATCGCTTACGTGACCACAATTCGGAATCGGCACTCCGAGACGGTCGACAAGGATCTGGTTTCGCGGAATTCCGTTCCGGGGCCAAAATCCCCCCCGGAGCGGTGTACTAGTACCCGACTGTCGTACCCTCCGGGCGGACGCAGATATTTATTCGCCCGGGGTCGGAACCGCCCGCGAGGCCCCAATTCAGAGTCGGCACTCTCGACCCGGTTGATAAATGGTCGCATTCGGAGATTTCCGGTCCGACGCCCAATTCCTCTCCAGGAGCGCGGTCGCAGGCTGCGGATGCGATCGCATACGGACACCGCTTCGCTCAAACATGCATAACTTTTTGGCACGGTTATCGAATCGCTTATAGGACCCCAATTCGGAATCAGCACTCAGAGGCGCTCGCACCGACTTATTACCTAAGGCGATAAGACGTCGTTTCGGGGTCTAAAAACCTTTGTTTCGCACTCCGAAATTACGATTCTAGCCGACGATCTCCCCTATTCCAAGGTTTTTGGCAGTAGTGACTCCTCGATTACGCGAATCGCTGGCGGAGCCCACACGCGGAGTCGCCCGTCAAGCGATCGGAAGTCATGTTCAACTCGATGCGAGATCTCCTCCCCAGGTCATGGATATTGGTGCCTGAACATCGTCGATATAGTCAACCCCTCCGGTTTATTCCCACCCCTTCAGCGAAAGAATTGTGCATAACTTTCCGCACGGGCATCGGAATCGGCACTCCGAGACGGTCACAAGGCCTGGTTTCGTGGAATTCCGTTCTGGGGCCAAAATCCCCCCCGAAGCGTATGTACTAGTACACCGACTGCCGTAGCCTCCGGTCGGACGCGGATATTTATTCGCCCGGAGGTCGGAACTGCCCGCGAGTCCCAATGAGTCGGCACTTCGACCCGGTCGATAAATGGTCACATTCGGAGATTTCCAGTCCGGCGCCCAAATTACCCACCGGGAGCGCGGTCGCAGGCTGCCGATGCGATCGCATACGGACACCGCTTCGCTCAAATAGGCATAACTTTTCACTCGGTTATCGGAATCGCTTATAAGACCGCAATTCGGAATCGTCACTCAGAGGCGCTCTACGCCCACTTATTGTCTCAGGCGATAAGATGTCGTTTCGGGGTCAAAAACCTTCGTTTCGCACTCCGAAATTATGATTCTAGCCGACGATCTCCCCTATTCCAAGGTTTTTTGGCAGTAGCGACTCCCTCGATTACGCGAATCGCTGGCGGAACCCACACGCGGAGCCGCCCAGTCACAGCAATCGGAAGTCGTGTTCAACTAGACGCGAGATCTCCTCCCCAGGTCATGGATATGGGTGCCCGAACATCGCCGATATAGTCACCCCTCCAGTTTATTCCCACCCCTACAGCGAAAGAATTAGGCATAACTTTCCGCACGGGCATCGGAATCGCTTACCTGACCACAATTCGAAATCGGCACTCCGAGACGGTCGACAAGGCTCTGGTTTCAAGGAATTCCGTTCTGGGGCCAAAATCCCCCCCGGAGCGTGTGTACTAGTACACTGACTGCCGTACCCTCTGGTCGGACGCAGATATTTATTCGCCCGGGGGTCGGAACCGCCCACGAGGCCCCAATTCAAAGTCCGCACTTCGACCAGGTCGATAAATGGTCGCATTCGGAGATTCCCAGTCCGGCGCCCAAATTCCTCTCCAGGAGCGCGGTCGCAGGCTGCCAATACAATCGCATACGGACACGCTTCGCTCAAACATGAATAACTTTTCGCCACGGTTATCGGAATCGCTTATAAGACCCCAATTCGGAATCGACACTCAGAGGCGCTCGACACCCACTTATTGCCTCAGGCGATAAGACGTCGTTTCGGGGTCTAAAAACCTTCATCTCGCACTCCGAAATTACGATTCTAGCCGACGATCTCCCCTATTCCAAGGTTTTTTGGTAGTAGCGACTCCCTCGATTACGCGAATCGCTGGCGGAACCCACACGCGGAGCCGCCCAGTCACAGCGATCGGAAGTCGTGTTCAACTCGACGCGAGATCTCCTCCCCAGGTCATGGATATTTAAGCCTAACATCGCCGATAAAGTCACCCCCTCCGGTTTATTCCCACCCCTTCAGCGAAAGAATTGGGCATAACTTTCAGCACGGGCATCGGAATCGCTTACGGGACACAATTCGGAATCGGCACTCCGAGACGGTCGACAAGGCGCTGGTTTCGTGGAATTCCGTTCTGGGGCCAAAATCCCCCCCGAAGCTGTGTACTAGTACAACGACTGCCGTACCCTCGGTCGGACGCGGATATTATTCGCCCGGACGTCGGAACCGCCAGCGAGTCCCCAATCAGAGTCGGCACTTCGACCGGTCGATAAATGGTCGCATTCGGAGATTTCCAGTCTGGCGCCCAAATTACTCCCGGGAGCTGGCGGAGGCGGTCGAGGCTGCGATGCGATCGCATACGGACACCGCTTCGCTCAAATAGGCATAACTTTCCGCTCGGTTATCGGAATCGCTTATAAGACCCCAATTCGGAATCGGCACTCAGAGGCGCTCGACGCGACGCCCACTTATCGTCTCAGGCGAAAGACGTCATTTCGGGGTCTAAAAACCTTCGTTTCGCACTTCGAAATTGCGATTCTAGCCGACGATCTCACATATTCCAAGGTTTTTTGGCAGCAGCGACTCCCTCGATTACGCGAATCGCTGGCGGATCCCACACGCGGAGCCGCCCAGTCACAGCGATCGGAAGTCATGTTCAACTCGACGCGAGATCTCCTCCCCAGGTCATGGATATTTAAGCCTCAACATCGCCGATATAGTCACCCCCTCCGGTTTATTCCCACCCCTCAGCGAAAGAATTGGGCATAACTTTCAGCACGGGCATCGGAATCGCTTACGGGACCACAATTCGGAATCGCACTCCGAGACGGTCGACAAGGATCTGGTTCGCGTAATTCCGTTCCGGGTCCAAAACCCCCCCGGAGTGTGTGTACTAGTACACCGACTGCCGTACCCTCCAGTCGGACGCAGATATTTTCGCCCCGGGGTCGGAACCGCCGCGAGGCCCCATTCAGAGTCGGCACTTCGACCAAGTTGATAAATGGTCGCATTCGGAGATTTCCGGTCCGCGCCCAAATTCCTCTCCGGGAGCGCGTCGCAGCCTGCCGATGCGATCGCAAACGGACACCGCTTCGCTCAAACAGGCATAACTTTTCGCACGGTTATCGGAATCGCTATAAGACCCCAATTCGGAATCGGCACTCAGAGGCGCTCGACGTCCACTTATTATCGCCTCGGGCGATAAGACGTTGTTTTCGGGTCTAAAAACCTTCGTTTCGCACTCCGAAATTGCGATTCTTGCCGACGTCTCCCCTATTCCAAGGTTTTTTGGCAGTAGCGACTTCCTCGATTACGCGAATCGCTGGCGGAGCCCACACATGGAGCCGCCCATCACAACGATCGGAAGTCGTGTTCAACTCGACGCGAGATCTCCTCCCCAGGTCGTGGATATGGGTGCCCGAACATCGCCGATATAGTCACCCCCTCCGGTTATTCCCACCCCTTCAGCGAAAGAATTGGGCATAACTTTCCGCACGGCATGGAATCGCTTATGTGACCACAATTCGGAATCGGCACTCCGAGACGGTCGACAAGGCGCTGGTTTCGCGAATTCCGTTCCGGGCCAAAATTGCCCCGGAGCGTGTGTACTAGTACACCGACTGCCGTACCCTCCGGTCGGACGCGGATATTTATTCGCCCGGGGGTCGGAACCGCCACGCGGCCCCAATTCAGAATCTGCACTTCGATCCGGTCGGTAAATGGTCGCATTCGGAGATTTCCAGTCCGGCGCCCAATTCCTCTCCGGGAGCGCAGTCGCAGCTGCTTATGCGATCGCATACGGACACCGCTTCGCTCAAACAGGCATAACGTTTCGCTCAGTTATCGGAATCGCTTATAACCCCAATTCGGAATCGGCACTCAGAGGCGCTCGATGACCCCTTACTGCCTCAGGCCATAAGACGTCGTTTCGGGTCGAAAATCCATCGTTTCGCTCTCCGAAATCGTGACCCAATTCAGAGTCCGCACTTCGACCGGTCGATAATGGTCGCATTCGAAGATTTCCGGTCCGGCGCCCAATTCCTCTCCGGGAGCGCAGTCACAGCCTGCCGATGCGATCGCTACGGACACCGCTTCGCTCAAACAGGCATAACTTTTCGCACGGTTATCGAATCGCTTATAAGACCCCAATTCCATAATCAGCACTCAGAGGCGCTCGACCCAATTATTGCCTCAGGCGATAAGACGTCATTTTGGGGTCTAAAACCTTCGTTTCGCACTCCGAATTTGCGATTCTAGCCGACGATCTCCCCTATTCCAAGGTTTTTTGGCAGTAGCGACTCCTCGATTACGCGAATCGCTGCGGAGCCCACACGCGGAGCCGCCAAGTCACAGCGATCGGAAGTCGTGTTCAACTCGACGCGAGATCTCCTCCCCAGTCATGGATATTGGAGCCCTCACATCGCCGATATAGTCACCCCCTCCGGTTTATCCCACCCCTTCAGCGAAAGAATGGGCATAACTTTCCGCACGGCATCGGAATAGCTTACGTGACCACAATTCCGAATCGGCACTTTGAGACGGTCGACAAGGCGCTGGTTTCGTGGAATTTCGTTCCGGGCCAAAATCCCCCCGAAGCGTGTGTACTAGTACACCGACTGCCGTACCCTCCGGTCGGACGCGGATATTTATTCACCCGAGGGCCGGAACCGCCCGCGAGTCCCCATTCATAGTCGGCACTTCGAACCCCGGTCGTAAATGGTCGCATTCGGAGATTTCCAGTCCGGCGCCCAAATTCCTCTCCGGCATCGCGGTCGCAAGGCTGCCGATGCGATCGCATACGGATACCGCTTCGCTCAATAGGCATAACTTTTCTATCGGTTATCGGAATCGCTTATAAGACCCCATTCGGAATCGGCACTCAGACGCTCTACGCCACTTATCGTCTCTGGCGAAATGTCGTTTCGGGGTCTAAAAACCTTCGTTTCGCACTCCGAAATTGCGATTCTAGCCGCGATCCTCCCCTATTCCAATGTTTTTTGGCAGTAGCGACTCCCTCGATTACGCGAATCGCTGGCGGAGCCCACACGTGAGCCGCCCAGTCACAGCGATCGGACGTGTTTCAACTCGACGCGAGATCTCCTCCCCAGGTCATGGATATGGGGTCCGAACATCGCCGATATAATCACCCCTCCGGTTTATTCCCACCCCTACAGCGAAAGAATTAGGCATAACTTTCCGTACGGCATCGGAATCGCTACGTGACCACAATTCGGAATCGGCACTCCGAGACGGTCGACAAGGCTCTAGTTTCGCAGAATTCAGTTCCGGGGCCAAAATCCCCCCCGGAGCGTGTGTACTAGTACACCGACTGCCATACCCTCTGGTCGACGCGGATATTTATTCGCCCGGGGGTCGGAACCACCTGCGAGACCCCAATTAAGAGTCGGCACTTCGACCCGGTCGATAAAGTCGCATTCGGAGATTTCCAGTCCGGCGCCCAATTCCCTCCCGGGAGCGCGGTCGCGGGCTGCCGATGCGATCGCGCATACGGACACCGCTTCGCTCAAACAGGCATAACTTTTCGCACGGTTATCGGAATCGCTTATAAGACCCCAATTCGGAATCGCACTCAGAGGCGCTCGACGCCCCTTATCGCCTTAGGCGATAAGACGTCGTCGTTGGGGTCTAAAAACCTTCGTTTCGCACTCCGAAATTGCGATTCTAGCGCGATCCCCCCTATCCAAGTTTTTTGGCAGTAGCGACTCCCTCGATTACACGAATCGCTGGCGGAGCCACACGCGGAGCCACCCAGTCACAGCGATCGGAAGTCGTGTTCAACTCGACACGAGATCTCCTCCCCAGGTCGTGGATATGGATGCCCGAACATCGCCGATATAGTCACCCCCCTCCGGTTTTTCCCACCCCTTCAGCGAATGAATTGGGCATAGCTTTCCGCACGGGCATCGAATCGCTTTTGTGACCGCAATTCGGAATCGGCACTCCGAGACGTTCGACAAGGCGCTGGTTTTGCAGAATTCCGTTCCGTGGCCAAAATCCCCCCCGGAGCATGTGTACTAGTACACCGACTGCCATACCCTCCGGTCGGACGCGGATATTTATTCGCCCGGGGGTCGGAACCGCCCGCGAGGCCCCAATTCAGAGTCGGCACTTCGACCCGGTCGACAAATGGTCGCATTCGGAGATTTCCAGTCCGCATCCAAATTCCTCTCCGGGAGCGAGGTCGCAGCCTGCCGATGCGATCGCATACGGACCCGCGCTTCGCTCAAACAGGCATAACTTTTCGCACGGTTATCGGAATCGCTTACAAGACCCCAATTCGGAATCGCACTCAGAGGCGCTCGCCCCATTATGCTCAGGCGATAAGACCATCGTTTCGGGGTCTAAAAACCTTCGTTTCGCACTCCAAAATGCGATTCTAGCCGACGATCTCCCTATTCCAAGGTTTTTTGGCAGTAGCGACTCCCTCGATTACGCGAATCGCTGGCGGAGCCCACACGCGGAGCCGCTAGTCACAGCGATCAGAAGTCGTGTTCAACTCGACGCGAGATCTTCTCCCCAGGTCGTGGATATGGGTGCCCGAACATCGCCGATATAGTCACCCCCTCCGGTTTATTCAACCCCTTCAGCGAAAGAATTGGCCTAAACTTTCCGCCGAGGCATCTGAATCGCTTACGTGACCACAATTCGGAATCGGCACTCCGAGACGGTAGACAAGGCGCTGGTTTCGCGAAATTCCGTTCCGGGGCCAAAATCCCCCCCGGAGCGTGTGTACTAGTACACCGACCGCCGTACCCTCCGGTCGGACGCGGATATTTTTTCGCCGGGGGTCGGAACCGCACGCGAGGCCCCAATTCAGAGAGTCGGCACTTCGACGCGGTCGATAAATAGTCGCATTCGGAGATTTCCGTCCGACGCCAAAATTCCTCTCCGGGAGCGCGGTCGCAGGCTGCCGATGCGATCGAATACGGACACCACTTCGCTCAAACGGGCATAACTTTTCGCACGGTTATCGGAATCGCTTATAAGACCCCAATTCGGAATCGGCAACTTAGAGGCGCTCGACCCCACTTATTGCCCCAGGCGATAAGACGTCATTTTGGGTCTAAAAACCTTCGTTTCGCACTCCGAAATTGTGATTCTAGCCGACGATCTCCCCTATTCCAAGGTTTTTTTGGCTAGCGACTCCCTCGATTACGCGAATCGCTGGCGGAGCCCACACGCGGAGCCGCCTAGTCCAGCGATCGGAAGTCGTGTTCAACTCGACGCGAGATCTCCTCCTCAGGTCGTAGATATGGGTGCCCGAACATCGCCGATATAGTCACCCCCTCCGGTTTATTCCCACCCCTTCAGCGAAAGAATGGGCATAACTTTCCGCACGGGCATCTGAATCGCTTACGTGACCACAATTCGGAATCGGCACTCCGAGACGGTCGACAAGGCGCTGGTTTCGCGAATTCCGTTCCGGGGCCAAAATCCCCCCCGGAGCGTGTGTACTAGTAACCGACCGCCGTACCCTCCGGTCGTACGCGGATATTTTTTCGCCCGGGGTCGGAATCGCCCGCGAGGCCCCAATTCAGAGTCGCACTTCGAACGCGGTCGGTAATATCGCATTCATTCGGAGATTTCCAGTCCGGCGCCAAAATTCCTCTCCGTGAGCGCGGTCGCAGGCTGCCGATGCGAATCGAATACGGACACCACTTCGCTCAAACGGGCATAACTTCTTGTTCGGTATCGGTTTATCGAATCGCTTATAAGACCCCAATTCGGATCGGAACTTAGAGCCTCGAACGCCCATTATTGCCCCAGGCGATAAGACCATTTTGGGTCTAAAAACCTTCGTTTCGCACTCCGAAATTGTGATCTAGCCGACGATCTCCCCTATTCCAAGGTTTTTTGGCAGTAGCGACTCCCTCGATTACGCTATCGCTGGCGGAGCCCACACGCGAGCCGCCTAGTCACAGCGATCGAAGTCGTGTTCAACTCGACGCGAGATCTCCTCCTCAGGTCGTAGATAGGGTGTGCCCGAACATCGCCGATATGTCACCCCTCCGGTTTATTCCCACCCCTTCAATGAAAGAATTGGCATAACTTTCCGCACGGGCATCGGATCGCTTACGTGACCACAATTCGGAATCGGCACTCCGAGACCGGTCGACAGCGTTGGTTTCTGTGGAATTCCGTTCCGTGGAAAAATCCCCCCCGGAGCGTGTGTACTAGTACACGACTGCCGTACCCTCCGTCGAACGCGGATATTTATTCGCCTGGGGTCGGAATCGCCCGCGAGGCCCCAATTCAGAGTCGGCAATTCGAACCGGTCGATAAATGGTCGCATTCAGAGATTTCCGGTCCGGCACCCAAATTCACTCCGGAGCGCGTTCGCAGCCTGCTGATGCGATTGTATACGGACCCTGCTTCGCTCAAACAGGCGTAACTTTTCGCACGGTTATCGGAATCACTTATAAGACCCCAATTCCGAATCGGCACTCAGGGCGCTTGACGCCCACTTATTGCCTCAGGCGATAGACGTCGTTTCGGTGTATAAAAACCTTCGTTTCGCACTCCGAAATTGCGATTCTAGCTGACGATCTCCCCTATTCCAAAGTTTTTTGGCAGTAGCGACTCCCTCGATTACGCGAATCGCTGCAGAAGCCCACACGCGGTGCCGCCCAGTCACAGCGATCGGAAGTCATGTTCAACTCGACACGAGATCTCCCCCCTAGGTCGTGGATATGGGTGTCCGAACATCGTCGATATAGTCACCCACTCCGGTTTATTCCCACCCCTTCAGCGAAAGAATTGGGCATAACTTTCCGCACGGGCATCTGAATTGCTTACGTGACCAGAATTCGGAATCGGCACTCCGAGATGGTCGACAAGGTGCTGGTTTTGCGGAATTCTGTTCCGGGGCCAAAATCCCCCCCGGAGCGTGTGTACTAAGTACTCCGACTGTCCGTCCCTCCGTTCGGACGCGGATATTTATTCGCCCGGGGGTCGGAACCGCCCGCGAGCCTCAATTCAGAGTCGGCACTTCGACCCAGGTCGATAAATGGTCGCATTCGGAGATTTCCGGTCCGGCGCCCAAATTCCACTCCGGGATCGCGGTCGCAGCTGCCGATGCGATCGCAAACGGACACCGCTTCGCTCAACAGCATAACTTTTCGCACGGTTATCGGAATCGCTTATAAAACCCAATTCGGAATCGGCACTCAGAGGCGCTCGACGCCTACTTATTGCCTCAGGCGATAAGACGGTTCTTTCGGGTATAAAACCTTCGTTTCGCACTCCGAAATTATGATTCTAGCCGACGATCTCCCTCTATTCCAAGGTTTTTTGGCAGTAGCGACTCCCTCGATTACGCGAATCGCTGGCGGATCCCACATGCGGAGCCGCCAGTTACAGCAATCAGAAGTCATGATCAACTCGATGCGAGATCTCCTCCCCAGGTCATGGATATGGGTGCCCGAACATCGCCGATATAGTCACCCCTCCAGTTTATTCCCACCCCTTCAGCGAAAGAATTGTGCATAACTTTCCGGCACGGGCATCGAATCGCTTACGTGACCGCAATTCGGAATCGGCACTCCGAGACGGTCGACAAGGCGCTAGTTTCGCGCATTCCGTTCCGGGGCCAAAATCCCCCCCCGAGCTGTGTACTAGTACACCGACTGCCGTATCCTCCGGTCGGACTCGGATATTTATTCGCCCGGGGTCGGAACCACCCGCGGGCCCCTATTCAGAGTAGGCACTACGACCCGGTCGATAAATGGTCGCATTCGGAGATTTCCGGTCCGGGGCCCAAACTCCCTCTCCGGGAGTGCGGTAGCAGCCTGCCGATGGATCGCATACGGCACCGCTTCGCTCACACAGGCATAACTTCTCGCACGGTTTCGGAATGCTTATAAGACCCCAATTCGGAATCGGCACTCAGAGGCGCTCGACGCCCACTTATGGCCTCAGGCGATAGACGTCGTTTCGGGGTCTAAAACCTTGTTTCGCACTCCGAAATTGCATTCTAGTCGACGATCTCCCCTATTCCAAGGTTTTTTTGGCATAGCGACTCCCTCGATTACGCGAATCGCTGGCGGAGCCCACATGCGGAGCCGCCTAGTCACAGCGATCGGAAGTCGTGTTCAACTCGACGCGAGATCTCCTCCCCAGGTTGTGGATATGGGTGCCTGAATATCGCCGATATGTCACCCCCTCCAGTTTATTCCCACCCCTTCAGCTAAAGAATTGGGCATACTTCCGCACGGGCATCGGAATCGCTTACGTGACCACAATTCGGATTGGCACTCCGAGACGGTCGACAAGGCGCTGGTTTCGTGGAATTCCGTTCGGGGCCAAAATCTCCCCCGGAGCGTGTGTACTAGTACAACCGACTGCCGTACCCTCACGTCGGACGCGGATATTTATTCGCCCGGGGGTCGAAACCGCCCGCGAGGCACCAATTCAGAGTCGACACTTTGACCCGGTCGAGTAAATGGTCGCATTCAGAGATTTCATTCCGGCACCCAAATTTCTCTCCGGGAGTGCGGTCGCACCTGCCGCGATGCGTTCGCATACGGACACCGCTTCGCTCAAACAGGCATAACTTTTTTGCACGGTATCGGAATCGCTTATAAGACCCCAATTCGGAATCGGCACTCAGAGGCGCTCAACGCACACTTATTGACTCAGGCGATAAGATGTCGTTTCGTGGTCTAAAAAAACCTTCGTTTTGCACTCTGAAATTACGATTCTAGCCGACGATCTCCCTCTTCCAAGTTTTTTACCAGTAGCGACTCCCTCGATTACGCGAATCGCTGGCATAGCCCACACTCGGAGCGACCCACTCATAGCGATCGGAAGTCATGTTCACTCGACGCGAGATCTCCTCCCCAGGTCGTGGATATGGTGCCCGAACATCGCCGATATAGTCACCCCCTCCGGTTTATTCCCACCCCTTCAGTGAAGGATTGGGCATAACTTTCCGCACTGGCATCTGAATTGCTTACGTGACCCAATTCGGAATCGGCACTCCGAGACGGTCGACAAGGCACTGGTTTTTCAGAATTCCGTTCCAGGGCCAAAATCCCCCCCGGGCGTGTTGTACTAGTACACTAACTGTCGTACCCTCCGTCGGACGCGGATATTTTTTCGCCCCGGGTCGGAACCGCCCGCGTGGCCTCAATTCAGAGTCGGCACTTCGACCCGGTCGATAAATGGTCGCATTCGGAGATTTCCGATCCGGCGCCCAAATTCCTCTCCGGGAGCGCGGTCGCGCCTGCCGATGCGATCGCATACGGACACCGCTTCGCTCAAACAGGCATAACTTTTCGCACGGTTATCGGAATCGCTTATAAGACCCCAATTCGGAATCGGCACTAAGAGGCGCTCGATGCCCACTTATTGGCCTCGGCGATAAGATGTCGTTTCGGGGTCTAAAAACCTTCGTTTCGCATTCAATTGCGATTCTAGCCGACGATCTCCTCCCTATTCCAAGGTTTTTTTGCAGTAGCACTCCCTCGATTATGCGAATCGCTGGCAGAGCCACACGCGGAGCCGCCCAGTCACAGCGATCGGAAGTCGTGACAACGCGACGCGTGATAACCCTCCCCAGGTCATGGACATGGGTGCCCAAACATCGCCGATATAGTCACCCCCTCCGGTTTATTCCCACCCCTTCACGAAGAATAGGGCATAACTTTACGCACGGGCATCAGAATCGCTTACGTGACCACAATTCGGATCGGCACTCCGAGACGGTCGACAAGGCGCTGGTTTCGTAGAATTCCGTTCCGGGGCCAAACATCCCCCGGAGTGTGTGTACTATTACACGACTGCCGTACCCTCCGGTCGGACGCGGATATTTATTCGCCCGGGGTCGGAACACCCGCGAGGCCCCCTCATCAGAATCGGCACTTCGACCCGGTCGATAATGGTCGCATTCGGAGATTTTCGGTCCGGCGCCCAAATTCCTCATGGAGCGCGGTCGCACTCCCTGCCAATGCGATCGCATACGGACACCCGTTCGCTCAAACAGGCAAAATTTTCGCACGGTTATCGAAATCGCTTATAGACCCTAATTCGGAATCGGCACTCAGAGGCGCTCGACTCCCACTTATTGCCTCAGGCGATAAGACGTCGTTTCGGGGTCTGAAAACCTTCGTTTCGCACTCCAAAATTGCGATTCTAGCCGACGATCTCCCCTATTCCAAGGTTTTTTGGCAGTAGGGACTCCCTTGATTATGCGAATCGCTGGCGGAGCCAACACGCGGAGCCGCCCAGTCACAGCGATCGGAAGTCGTGTTCAACTCGACGCGAGATCTCCTCCTCAAGTCGTGGATATGGGTGCCCGAACATTGCCGATAATAGTCCCCCTCTGGGTTATCCCACCCCTTCCGCGAAAGAATTTGACATAACTTTCCGCACGGGCATCTGAATCGCTTACGTGACCACAATTCGGAATCGGCACTCCGAGATGGTCATCAAGGCGCTGGTTTCACGGAATTCCGTTCCGGGGCCAAAATCTCCCCCGGAGCGTGTGTACTTGTACACCGAATGCCGTACCCTCCGGTCGAATGCGGATATTTTTTCGCCCGGCGTCGAAGCACCAGCGAGGCCCCATTCAGAGTCGGCATCTTCGACTCGGTCGATAAATGGTCGCATTCGGAGATTTCCGGTCGGGCCCAAATTCCTCTCCGGAGCGCGGTCGCAGCCTGCCGATGCGATCGCATACGGACACCCGCTCGCTCAAACAGGCATAACTTTTCGCACGGTTATCGGAATCGCTAATAAGACCCCAATTCGGAATCGGCACTCAGAGGCTCGACGCCTACTTATTGCCTCAGGCAATAAGATGTCGTTTCGGGGTCTGAAAAGCTCGTTTCGCACTCTCGAAATTGCGATTCTAGCCGACGGCCTCCCCTATTCCAAGGTTTTTTGGCAGTAGCGACTCCTCTCATTACGCGAATTGCTGGCGAGCCCACACATGAGCCTCCCACCCAGCGATCGGAAGTCGTGTTCAACTCGACGCGAGATCTCCTCCCCAGGTCATGGATATGGGTGCCTGAACATCGCCGATATAGTCACCCCCTCCGTTTATTCCCACCCCTTCAGCGAAAGAATTGAGCATAACTTTCCGCACGGGCATCTGAATCGCTTACGTGACCACAATTCGGATCGGCACTCCTAGATGGTCGACAAGGCGCTGGTTTCACGGAATTCTATTCCGGGGCAAAAATCCCCCCCGGAGCGTGTGTACTAGTACACCGAATGTCATACCCTCCGGTCGGACGCGGATTTTTTTCGCCCAAGTGTCGGAACCACCAGCGAGGCCCAATTCAGAGTCCGCACTTCGCCCGGTCGATAAATGATCGCATTCGGAGATTTCCGGCCGACGCCCAAATTCGTCTCTGGGAGCGCGGTCGCAGGCTGCCGATGCGATCGCATACGGACACTGCTTCGCTCAAACAGGCATAACTTTTCGCACGGTTATCGGAATCGCTTATAAGACCCCAATTCGGAATCGGCACTTAGAGTCGCTCCACGCCCACTTATTGCTTAGGCGATAAGACGTCGTTTCGGGGTCTGAAAACCTTCGTTTCGCACTCCAAAATTCCGATTCCAGCTGACGATCTCCCCTATTCCAAGGTTTTTTGGCAGTAGCGACTACCTCGATTACGCGAATCGCTGGCGGAGGACACACGCGGAGCCGCCCAGTCACAGGGATCAGAGTCGTGTTCAACTCGACGCGGAGATCTCCTCCCCAGGTCGAGGATATGGGTTCCCGAACATCGCCGATATAGTCACCCCCTCCGGTTTATTCCCACCCCTTCAGCGAAGAATTGGGCATAACTTTCCGCACGGGCATCTGAATCGCTTACGTGACCACAATTCGGAATTGGCACTCCGAGACGGTCGACAAGGCGCTGGTTTGCAGAATTCCGTTATGGGGCCAAAATCCCCTGGAGCGTGTGTACTAGTACACCGACTGCCGTACCCTCTGGTCGGACGCGGATATTTATTCGCCCGGGGGTCGGAACCGCTCGCGAGGACCCAATTCAGAGTCGACACTTCGACCCGATCGATAAATGGTCGCATTCAAAGATTTCCGGTCCGACGCCCAAATTCCTCTCCGCGCGAGCGCGGTTGCAGGCTGCCGATGCGATCGCATACGGACACTGCTTCGCTCAAACAGGCATAACTTTTTGTACGGTTATCAGAATCGCTTATAAGACCCCAATTCGGAATTGGCACTCAGAGGTGCTCCACGCCCACTTATTGCCTCAGGCGATAAGATGTCGTTTCGGGGTCTGAAAACCTTCGTTTCGCACTCCAAAATTGCGATTCTAGCCGACGATCTCCCCTATTCCAAGGTTTTTTGGCAGTAGCGACTCCCTCGATTATGCGAATCGTTGGCGGAGCCCACACGCGGAGCCGCCCAGACAGAGCAATCGAAAGTCGTGTTCAACTCGACGCGAGATCTCCTCCCCAGGTCGTGATATGGGTGCCCGAACATCGCCGATATAAACACCCCTCCAGTTTATTTCTACCCCTAGCGCGAAAGAATTGGGCATAACTTTCCGCACGGGCATCGGAATCGCTTACGTGACCACAATTCGGAATCGGCACTCCGAGACGGTCGACAAGGCGCTGGTTTTGCGGAATTTCGTTCCATGGCAAAAATCCCCCTCGGAGCGTGTGTACTAGTACACCGACTGTCGTACCCTCCGGTCGGACGTGGATATTTATTCGCCCGGGGGTCGGAACCGCCCGCGAGGCCCAAATTCAGATTTGGCACTTCGACCCGATCGGTAAATGGTCGCATTCGGAGATTTCAGGTCCGGCGCCCAAATTCCTCTCCGGGAGCGCGGTCGCAGGCTGCCGATGCGATCGCATACGGATACCGCTTCGCTCAAACATGCATAACTTTTCGCACGGTTATCAGAATCGCTTATAAGACCCAAATTCAGAATCGGCACTCAGAGGTGGTCGACGCCTTCTTATTGCCTCAGGCGATAAGACGCCATTTCGGGGTGTAAAAACCTTCGTTTCGCACTCCGAAATTGCGATTCTAGCCGACGATCTCCCCTATTCCAAGGTTTTTTATCAGTAGCGACTCCCTCGATTACCTGTCACAGCGATCGGAAGTCGTGTTCAACTCGACGCGAGATGTCCTCCCCAGGTCGTGGATATGGGTGCCCGAACATCGCCGATATAGTCACCCCCTCCTGTTTATTCCCACCCCTTCAGTGAAAGAATTGGGCATAACTTTCCGCACGGGCATCTGAATAGCTTACGTGACCACAATTCGGAATCGGCACTCCGAGACGGTCGACAAGGCGCTGGTTTCGCGAAATTCCGATCCATGACAAAAATCCCTCCCGGAGCGTGTGTACTAGTACACCGTCTGTCGTACCCTCCGGTCGGATGCGAATTTTATTCGACTGGGGGTCGGAACCGCCCGCGAGGCCCCACTTCAGATTCGGCACTTCGACCCGGTCGATAAATGGTCGCATTCGGAGATTTCCCGTTCGGCGCCCAAATTCCTCTCCGGGAGCGCCGTCGCAGCCTGCCGATGCGATCGCATACGGACACCGCTTCGCTCAAACAGGCATAACTTTTCACACGGTTATCGGAATCGCTTATAAGACCCCAATTCGGAATCGACACTCAGAGGCGCTCGACACCCACTTATCGCCTCGGGCGATAGAGTCATTTCGGGGGGTCTAAAAACCTTCGTTTCACACTCCGCAATTGCGATTCTAGCAGACGATCTCCCCTATGACAAAGTTTTTTGGCAGTAGCGACTCCCTCGATTACGCGAATCGCTGGCAGAGCCCACACGCGGAGCCGCTAGTCACAGTGATCGGATGTCGTGTTCAACTCGATGTGAGATCTCCTCCCCAGGTCGTGGATATGGGTGCCCGAACATCGCCGATATAGTCACCCCCTCCGGTTTATTCCCACCCCTTCAGCGAAAGAATTGGGCATAACTTTCCGCACGGGCATCTGAATCACTTACGTGACCACAATTCTAAATCGGCACTCCGAGACGGTCGACAAGGCGCTGGTTTCGCGGAATTCTGTTCGGGCCCAAAATCCCCCCCGGAGCGTGTGTACTAGTACACCGACTGTCGTAACCTCCGGTCAGACGCGGATATTTATTCGCCCAGCGGTCGGAACCGCCCGCGAGGCCCAATTCAGAGTCGGCACTTCGACCCGGTCGATAAATGGTCGCATTCGGAGATTTCCGGTCCGGCGCCCAAATTCCTCTCCGGGCGCTGTCGCAGGCTGCCGATGCGATCGCATACAGACACCGCTTCGCTCAAACAGGCATAACTTTTCGCACGGTTATCGGAATCGCTTATAAAACCCCAATTCGGAATCGGCACTCAAAGGCGCTCGACGCCCACTTATCCCCTTAGGTGATAAGACGTCATTTCGGGGTCTGAAAACGTTCATTTCGCACTCCGAAATTGCGATTCTAGCCGACGATCCCCCCTACTCCAGTTTTTTTGGCAGTAGCGACTCCCTCGATTAAGCGAATCGCTGGCGGAGCCCACACGCGGAGCCGCCCAGTCACAACGATCGGAAGTCGTGTTCAACTCGATGCGAGATCTCCTCCACAGGTCGTGGATATGGGTGCCCAAACATCGCCGATATAGTTACCCCCTCCGATTTATTCCCACCCCTACAACGAAAGAATTGGGCATAACTTTCCGCACGGGCATCGGAATCTCTTACGTGACCACAATTCGGAATCGGCACTCCGAGACGATCGACAAGGCTCTAGTTTCGCAGAATTCCGTTCCGGAGCCAAAATCCCCCAGGAGCGTGTGTTAGTGTACACCGACTGCCGTACCCTCTGGTAGGACGCGGATATTTATTCGCCTGGGGGTCGGAACTGCCCGCGAGGTCCCAATTCAGAGTCGGCACTTCGACCAGTCGATAAATGGTCGCATTCGGAGATTTCCGGTACGGTGCCCAAATTCCTCTCGGGAGCGCGGTCGCAAGCTGCCGATGCGATCGCATACAGACACCGCTTCGCTCAAACAGGCATAATTTTTGGACGGTTATCGGAATATCTTATAAGACCCCAATTCGGAATCGGCACTCAGAGGCGCTCGACGCCCACTTATCGCCTCAAGCAATAAGACGTCGTTTTGGGGTCTAAAAACCTTCGTTTCGCACTCCGAAATTACGATTCTAGCCGACGATCTCCCATATTCCAAGGTTTTTTGGCAGTAGCGACTCCCTCGATTACGCGAATCGCTGGCGGAGCCCACACGCGGAGCCGCCCAGTCACAGCGATCGGAAGTCGTGTTCAACTCGACGCGAGATCTCCTCCCCGTTTGTGGATATGGGTGCTCGAATATCGCCGATATAGTCACCCCCTCCGGTTTATTCCCACCCCTACAGCGAAAGAATTGGGCATAACTTTCCGCACGGGCATCGGAATCGCTTACGTGACCACAATTCGGAATCGGCACGCCGAGACAGTCGACAAGGCGCTGGTTTCACGGAATTCCATTCCATGGCAAAAATCGCCCCGAGAGCGTGTGTACTAGTACACCGACTGTCGTACCCTCCGGTCGAACGCGGATATTTATTCGCGCGGAGGTCGGAACCTCCCGCGAGGCCCCAATTCAGATTCGGCATTTCGACCCGGCTAGTAGATGGTCGCATTCGGTGATTTCCGGTCCGAAGCCCAAATTCCTCTCTGGGAGCGCGGTCGCAGGCTGCCGATGCGATCGCATATGGACACAGCTTCGCTCAAACGGGCATAACTTTTCGCACGGTTATCGGAATCGCTTATAAGACCCCAATTCGGATCGGCACTCAGAGGCGCTCGACGCCCACTTATTGCCTCAGGTGATTAGACGTCATTTCGGCGTATAAAACCTACATTTCGCATTCCAAAATTGCGATTCTAGCCGACGATCTCCCCTATTCCAAGGTTTTTTGGCAGTAGGGTCTCCCACGATTACGCGAATCACTGGCAGAGCCACACGCGGAGCTGCACAGTCACAGTGATCAGAAGTCGTGTTCAACTCGACGTGAGATCTCCTCCCCAGATCGTGGATATGGGTGCCCGAACATCGCTGATATAGTCATCCCCTCCGGTTTATTCCACCTGTTCAGCGAAAGAATAGGGCATAACTTTCCGCACGGGCATCGGAATCGCTTACGTGACCACAATTCGGAATCGGCACTCCGAGACGGTCGACAAGGCGGTGGTTTCGCAGAATTCCGTTCCGGGGCAAAAATCCCCTCCGGAGCGTGTGTTCTAGTACACCGACTGTCGTACCCTCCGGTCGGACATGGATATTTATTCGCCCGTGGGTCGGAACAGCCCGCGAGGCCCCAATTCTGAGTTGGCACTTCGACCCTGTCGGTAAATGGTCGCATTCGGAGATTTCCGGTCAGGCGCCCAAATTCCACTCCGGGAGCGCGGTCGCAGCCTGCCGATGCGATCGCATACGAACACCGCTTCGCTCAAACAGGCATAACTTTTCGCACGGTTATCGGAATCGCTTATAAGACCTTAATTCAGAATCGGCACTCAGAGGCGCTCGACACTTACTGATTGCCTCACGCGATAAGACGTCGTTTCGGGTTCTAAAAACCTTCGTTTCGCACTCCGAAATTGTGATTCTAGCCGACGATCTCCCCTATTCCAAGGTTTTTTGGCAGTATCGACTCCCTCGATTACGCGAATCCCTGGCAGATCCCACACGCGGAGCCGCCCAGTCACAGCGATCGGAAGTCGTGTTCAACTCGACGCGAGAACTCCTCCCAAAGTCATGGATATGGGTGTCCGAACATCGCCGATATAGTCACCCCCTCCGGTTTATTCCTACCACTTCAGCGAAAGAATTGGGCATAACTTTCCGCACAGGCATCGGAATCGCTTACGTGACCACAATTCGGAATCGGCACTCCGAGACGGTCGACAAGGCACTGGTTTCGGAGAATACCGTTCCGGGGCAAAAATCCCTCCTGGAGCGTGTGTACTAGTACACCGACTGTCGTACCCTCCGGTTGGACGCAGATATTTATTAGCCCGGGGGTCGGAACCGCCCGCGAGGCCCCAATTCAGATTCGGCACTTCGACCCAGTCGATAAATGGTCGTATTCGGAGATTTTCGGTCCGGCGCCCAAATTCCTCTCCAAGAGCGCGGTCGCTGGCTGCTGATGCGATCGCATACGGACACCGCTCCGCTCAAACAGGCATAACTTTCCCACGGTTATCGGAATCGCTTATAAGACCCCAATTCGGAATCGGCACTCAGACGCGCTCGACGCCCAAGTCTTGCCTCAGGCGATATGACGTCATTTCAGGTCTAAAAACTTTTGTTTCGCACTCCGAAATTTCGATTCCAACCGACGATCTCCCCTATTCCAAGGTTTTCTGGCAGTAGAGACTCCCTCGATTACGCGAATCGCTGGCGAAGCCCCCACGCGGAGCCGCCCAGTCACAGCGATCGGAAGTCGTGTTCAACTCGACGCGAGATGTCCTCCCCAGGTCGTGGATATGGGTGCCCGAACATCATCGATATAGTTACCCCCTCCGGTTTATTCCCACCCCTACAGCGAAAGAATTGGGCATAACTTTCCACACGGGCATCGGAATCGCTTACGTGACCACAATTCGGAATCGTCACTCCGAGACGGCCGACAAGGCGCTGGTTTCGCAGAATTCCATTCCGGGGCCAAAATCCCCCCCCCCCCCCCCGGAGCGTGTGTACTAGTACACGGACTGCCGTACCCTCCGGTCGGACGCGGATATTTATTCGCCCGGGAGTCGGAACCGCCCGCGAGGCCGCAATTCAGAGTCGGCACTTTGACCCGGTCGATAAATGGTCGCATTTGGAGATTTCCGGTCCGGCGCCCAAATTCCTCTCCGGGAGCGCGGTCGCAACCAGCCGATGCGATCGCATACGGACACCGATTCGCTCAAACAGACATAACTTTTCGCACGGTTATCGGAATCGCTTATAAGACCCCAATTCGGAATCGGCACTCAGAGGCGCTCTAAGCCCACGTCTTGCCTCAGGCAATAAGACGTCGTTTCAGGGTCTAAAAACTTTCGTTTCGCACTCCGAAATTGCGATTCCAGCCGAATATCTCCCATATTCCAAGGTTTTTTGGCAGTAGCGACCCCCTCGATTACGCGAATCGCTGGCGGAGCCCACACGCGGAGCCGTCCAGTCACAGCGATCGGAAGTCGTGTTCAACTCTACGCGAGATCTCCTCCCCAGGTCGTGGATATAGGTGCCCGAACATCGCCGATATAGTCACCCCCCCGGTTTATTCCCACCCATTCAGCGAAAGAATTGGTATAACTTTCCGCACGGGCATCGGAATCGCTTACGTGACCACAATTCAGAATCGCCACTCCGAGACGATCGACAAGGCGCTGGTTTCGTGGAATTCTGTTCCAGGGCCAAAATCCCCCCCGGAGCGTGTGTACCAGTACACCGATGCCATACCCTCCGGTTGGACGCGGATATTTGTTCGCCCGGGGGTCGGAACCGCCCGCGAGGCCCCAATTCAGAGTCGGCACTTCGACCAGGTCGATAAATGGTCGCATTCGGAGATTTCCGGTCCGGTGCCCAAATTCCTCGCCGGGAGCGCGGTCGCAGGCTGCCGATGCGATCGCATACGGACACCGCTTCGCTAAAATAGGCATAACTTTTCGCTCGGTTATCAGAATCGCTTATAAGACCCCAATTCGGAATCGGCACTCAGAGGCGCTCGAAGCCCACGTCTTGCCTCAGGCAATAAGACATCGTTTCAAGGTCTAAAACCTTCGTTTCACACTCCAAAATTGCGATTCTATCCGACGATCTCCCCTATTCCAAGGTTTTTTGGCAGTAGCGACTCCCTCGATTACGCGAATCGCTGGAGTAGCCCACACGCGGAGCTGCCCAGTCACAGCGATCGGAAGTCGTGTTCAACTCGACGCGAGATCTCCTCCCCAGGTCGTGGATATGGGTGCCCGAACATCGCCGATATAGTCACCCCCTCCGATTTATTCCCACCCCTACAGCGAAAGAATTGGGTATAACTTTGCGCACGGGCATCGGAATCACTTACGTGACCACAATTCGGATTCGGCACTTCTAGACGGTCGATAAGGCGCTGGTTTTGCAGAATTCCGTTTCGGGGCCAAAATCCCCCCCGGAGCGTGTGTACTAGTACACCGACTGCCGTACCCTCCGGTCGGACGCGGATATTTATTCGCCCGGGGGTCGGAACCGCCCGCGAGGCCCCAATTCAGAGTCGGCACTTCGACCCGGTCGATAAATGGTCGCATTCGGAGATTTCCGGTCCAGTGCCCAAATTCCTCTCCGGGAGCGCGGTCGCAGCTGAGGATGCGATCGCATACGGACACCGCTTCGCTCAAACATGCATAACATTTTGCACGGTTATCGGAATCGCTTATAAGACCCCAATTCGGAATCGGCACTCATAGGCGCTCGCCGCCCACTTATTGCCTCAGGCGATAAGACGTCATTTCAGGGTCTGAAAACGTTCGTTTCGCACTCCGAAATTGCGATTCTAGCCGATGATATCCCCTATTCCATGGTTTCTTGGCAGTAGCGACTCCCTCGATTATGCGAATCGCTGGCGGAGACCACACGCGGAGCCGCCCAGTCACAGCGATCGGATGTCGTGTTCCACTCGACGCGAGATCTCCTCTCTAGGTCGTGGATATGGGTACCCGAACATCCCCGATATAGTCACCCCCCCGGTTTATTCCCATCCCTTCAGCGAGAGAATTGGGCATAACTTTCAGCACGAGCATCGGAATCGCTTACGTGACCACAATTCGGAATCGGCACTCCGAGACGGTCGACAAGGCGCTGGTTTCGCGGAATTCAGTTTCGGGGCCAAAATCCCCCCCCCCCCCCGGAGCGTGTGTACTAATACATCGACTGCCGTACCCTCCAGTCGGACGTGGATATTTATTCGCCCGGGGGTCGGAACCGCCCGCGAGGCCCCAATTCAGAGTCGGCACTTCGACCCGGTCGATAAATGGTCGCATTGCCTCAGGTTCCGGACTTGAAATCTCCGAATGCGACCGATAACCGAGAGAAAAGTTATGCCTGTTTGAGTGAAACGGTGTCCGTATGCGATCGCATCGGCAGCCTGCGACCGCGCTCCCGGACAGGAATTTGGGCGCCGGACCGGAAATCTCCGAATGCGACCATTTACCGACGGGTCGAAGTGCCGACTCTCACTTGGGGCCTCGCGGGCGGTTCCGACCCCCCGACGAATAAATATCCGCGTCCGACCGGAGGGTACGGCAGTCGGTGTACTAGTACACACGCTCCGGAGGGGATTTTGGCCCTGGAATGGAATTCCGCGAAACCAGCGCCTTGTCGACCGTCTCGGAGTGCCGATTCCGAATTGTGGTCACGTAAGCGATTCCGATGCCCATGCGGAAAGTTATGCCCAATTCTTCCGCTAAAGGGGTGGGAATAAACTGGAGGGTGTGACTATATCGGCGATGTTCGGGCACCCATATCCACGACCTGGGGAGGAGTTCTCGCATCGAGTTGAACATGACTTCCGATTGTTGTGACTGGGCGGCTCCGCGTGTTGGCTCCTCAGCGATTCGCGTAATCGAGGGAGTCGCTACTGCCAAAAAACCTTGGAATAGGGGAGATCGTCGGCTAGAATTGCAATTTCGGAGTGCGAAACGAAGGTTTTTATACCCCGAAACGACGTCTTATCGCCTGAGACGATAAGTGGGCGACGAGCGCCTCTAAGTGCCGATTCCGAATTGGGGCCTCATAAATGAATCCGATACCCGAGCGAAAAGTTATGCCTTTTGAGCGAAGCGGTGTCCGTATGCTATCGCATCGGCAGCCTGTGACCGCGCTCCCCGAGAGGAATTTGGGCACCAGACCGGAAATCTCCGAATGCGACCATTAACCGTCCGGGTCGAAGTGTCGACTCTGAATTGGGGCCTCGTGGGCGTTTCGACCCACGGGAGAATAAATATCCGCATCCGACTGGAGGGTACAACAGTCGGTGTACTAGTACACACGCTCCGGGGGGATTTTGGCCCCGGAACGGAATTCCGCGAAACTAGCGCCTTGTCGACCGTCTCGGAGTGCCGATTCCGAATTGTGGTCACGTAAGCGATTCCGATGCTTGTGCGGAAAGTTATGCCCAATTCTTTCGCTGAAGGGGTGCGAATAAACATGAGGGGGTGACTATATCGGCGATGTTCAGGCACCCATATCCACGACCTGGGGAGGAGATCTCGCGTCGAGTTGAACACGACTTCTGATTACTGTGACTGGGCGGCTCCTCGTGTGGGCTCCGCCAGCGATTCACGTATTCGACGGAGTCGCTACTGCCAAAAAACCTTGGAATAGGGGAGATCGTCGGCTAGAATCGCAATTTCGGAGTGCGAAACGAAGGTTTTTATACCCCGAAACGACGTCTTATCGCCTGAGGCAATAAGTGGACGTCGAGCGCCTCTGAGTGCCGATTCCGAATTGGGGTCTTATAAGCGATTCCGATAACCGAGCGAAAAGTTTTGCCTATTTAAGCGAAGCGGTGTCCGTATGCGATCGCATCGGCAGCCTGCGACCGCGCTCCGGAGAGGAATTTGGGCGCCTGACCGGAAATCTCCGAATGCGACCATTTACCGACTGGGTCGAAGTGCCGACTCTGAATTGGGGCCTCGCGGGCGGTTCCGACCCCCGGGCGATTAAATATCCACGTCCGACCTGAGGGTACGGCAGTCGGTTGTACTAGTACACATGCGCCGGGGGGGATTTTGGCCCCGAAACGAAATTCCACGAATCCAGCGCCTTGTCGTCCGTCTCGGAGTGACGATTCCGAATTGTGGTCACGTAAGCGATTCCGATGCCCGTGCGGAAAGTTATGCCCAATTCTTTCGCTGAAGGAGTGGAATAAACCTGAGGGGGTGACTATATAGGCGATGTTCGGGCACCCATATCCAGGACCTGGGGAGGAGATCTGGCATCGAGTTGAACATGACTTCCGATTGCTGTGACTGGGCGGCTCCGCGTGTGGGATCCGCCAGCAATTCGCGTAATCGAGGGAGTCGCTACTGCCAAAAAACCTTAGAATAGGAGATCGTCGGCTAGAATCGCAATTTCGGAGTGCGAAACGAAGGTTTTTAGACCCCGAAATGACGTCTTATCGCTTGAGGCAATAAAAGGGCGTCGAGCGCTTCTGAGTGCCGATTCCGAATTGTGGTCTTATAAGTGATTCCCATAACCGAGCGAAAACTTATGCCTATTGAGCGAAGCGGTGTCCGTATGCGATCGCATCGGCAGCCTGCGACCGCGCTCCCGGAGAGGAATTTGGGTGCCAGACCGGAAATCTCCGAATGCGACCATTTACCGTCCGGGTCGAAGTGCCGACTCTTAATTGGGGCCTCGCAGGCGGTTCCGACCTCCGGGCGAATAAATATCCGCGTCCGACCGGAGGGTACGGCAGTCGGTGTACTAGTACACACGCTCCGGGGGGATTTTGGCCCGGAACGGAATTCTGCGAAACCAGCTCATTGTCGATTGTCTCGGAGTGCCGATTCCGAATTGTAGTCACGTAAACGATTCGATGCCCGTGCGGAAAGTTATGCCCAATTCCTTCGCCGAAGGGGTGGGAATAAACCGGAGGGGGTGACTATATCGGCGATGTTCGGGCATCCATATCCACGACCTGGGGAGGAGATCTAGCGTCGAGTTGAACACGACCTCCGATTGTTGTGACTGGGCGGCTCCGCGTGTGGGCTCCGCCAGCGATTCACGTAATCGAGGGAGTCGCTACTGCCAAAAAACTTGGAATATGGGAGATCGTCGGCTAGAATCGCAATTTCGGAGTGCGAAACGAAGGTTTTTAGACACCGAAACGACGTCTTATTGCCTAGGGCAATAAGTGGGCGTCGAGCGCCTCTAAGTGCCGATTCCGAATTAGGGTCTTATAAGCGATTCCGATGACCGGGCGAAAAGTTATGCCTATTGAGCGAACCGGTGTCCGTAAGCGATCGCATCGGCAGCCTGCGACCGCGCTCCCGGAGAGGAATTTGGGCGCCAGACCGGAAATCTCCGAATTCGACCATTTACCGTACGGGTCGAAGTGCCAACTCTGAATTGGGGCCTCGCGGGAGGTTCCGACCCCCGGGCGAATAAATATCCGTGTTCGACCGGAGGGTACGGCAGTCGGTGTACAAGTACAAACGCTCCGGGGGCGATTTTGGCCCCAGAAAGGAATTCCTCGAAACCAGCGCCTTGTCGACCGTCTCGGATTGACGATTCTGAATTGTGGTCACATAAGCGATTCCGATGCCCGTGCGGAAAGTTATGCACAATTCTTTCGCTGAAGGGGTGGGAATAAACTGGAGGGGGTGACTATATCGGCGATGTTCGGGCACCCATATCCATGACCTGGGGAGGAGATCTCGCATCGAGTTGATCATGACTTCCGATTGCTGTAACTGGGCGGCTCCGCGTGTGCGATCCGCCAGAGATTCGCGTAATCGAGGGAGTCGCTACTGCCAAAAAACCTTGGAATATGGGAGATCGTCGGCTAGAATCGTAATTTCAGAGTGCGAAACGAAGGTTTTTATACCGCGAAACGACGTTTTATCGCCTGAGGCAATAAGTAGGCGTCGAGCGCCTCTGAGTGCCGATTCCGAATTGGGGTCTTATAAGCGATTCCGATAACCGAGTAAAAAGTTATGCCTATTTGAGCGAAGCGGTGTCCATATGCGATCGCATTGGCAGCCTGCGACCGCGCTCCCGGAGAGGAATTTGGGCGCCGGACCGGAAATCTCTGAATGTGACCATTTACCGACCGGGTCGAGGTGCCGACTCTGAATTGGGGCCTCGCGGGCGGTTCCGACCCCGGGCGAATAAATATCCGCGTCCGACAGGAGGGTACGGCAGTCGATGTACTAGTACACACGCTCCGGGGGGGATTTTTGCCCCGGAACGGAATTCAACCAAACCAGCGCCTTGTCGACCGTCTCAGAGTGACGATTCCGAATTGTGGTAACGTAAGCGATTCCGATGCCCGTGCGGAAACTTATGCCTAATTCTTTCGCTGAAGCGGTGGGAATAAACCGGAGGGGGTGACAATATCGGTGATGTTCGGGCACCCATATCCACGACCTGGGGAGGAGATCTCGCGTCGAGTTGAACACGACTTCCGATTGCTGTGACTGGGCGGCTCCGCGTGTGGGCTCTGCCAGCGATTCGCGTAATCGAGGGAGTCGCTACTGCCAAAAAACCTTGGAATTGGGCAGATCGTAGGCTAGAATCACAATTTCGGAGTGCGAAACGAAGGTTTTTAGACCCCGAAAAGACGTCTTATCGCCTGAGGCAATAAGTGGGCGTCGAGCGCCTCTAAGTGCCGATTCCGAATTGGGGTCTTACAAGCGATTCCGATGACCGTGCGAAAAGTTATGCCTATTTGAGCGAAGCGGTGTCCGTATGCGATCGCATCGGCAGCCTGCGACCGCGCTCCCGGAGAGGAATTTGGGCGCCAGACCGAAAATCTCCGAATTCGACCATTTACCGTACGGGTCAAAGTGCCGACTCTGAATTGGGGCCTCGCGGGCGGTTCCGACCCCCGGGCGAATAAATATCCGCGTCCAACTGGAGGGTACGGCAGTCGGTGTACTAGTACACACGCTCCGGGGGCGATTTTGGCCCCAGAACGGAATTCTGCGAAACCAGCGCCTTGTCGACCATCTCGGATTGACGATTCCGAATTGTGGTCACGTAAGCGATTCCGATGCCCGGGGGAAAGTTATGCCCAATTCTTTCGCTGAAGAGGTGGGAATTTACCAGAGGGGGTGACTATATCGACGATGTTCGGGCACCCATATCCATGACCTGGGGAGGAGATCTCGCTTCAAGTTGAACATGACTTCCGATTGCTGTGACTGAGCGGCTCCGCGTGTGGGATCCGCCAGCGATTCGCGTAATCGAGGGAGTCGCTACTGCCAAAAAACCTTGGAATAGGGGAGATCGTCGGCTAGAATCGTAATTTCGGAGTGCGAAACGAAGTTTTTTAGACCTCGAAACGACGACTTATCGCCTGAGGCAACAAGCGGGCGTCGAGCACCTCTGAGTGCCGATTCCGAATTGGGGTCTTATAAGCGATTCCGTGAACCGAGCGAAAAGTTATGCCTATTTGAGAGAAGCGGTGTCCGTATGCGATCGCATCGGCAGCCTACGACTGCGCTCCCGGAGAGGAAATTGGGCGCCGGACCGGAAATCTCCGAATGCGACCATTTACCGACCGGGTCGAAGTGCCGACTCTGAATTGGGGCCTCGCGGGCGGTTCCGACCCCCGGGCGAGTAAATATCCGCGTCCGACCGGAGGGTACGGCAATCGGTGTACTAGTACACATGCTCTGGGTTGGATTTTTGCCTCGGAACGGAATTCCACGAAACCAGTGCCTTGTCGACCGTGTCGGAGTGACGATTCCGAATTGTGGTCACGTAAGCGATTCCGATGCCCGTGGGGAAAGCTATGCCCAATTCTTTCGCTGAAGGGGTGGGAATAAACCGGAGGGGGTGACTATATCGGCGATGTTCGTGCACCCATATCTAGGACATGGGGAGGAGATCTCGCGTTGAGTTGAACACGACTTCCGATTGCTGTGACTGGGTGGCTCGCGTGTGGGCTCCGCCAGCGATTCGCGTAATCGAGGGAGTCGCTACTGCCAAAAAACCTTGGAATAGGGGAGATTGTCCGCTAGAATCGCAATTTCAGAGAGCGAAACGAAGGTTTTTAGAACCCGAAACGACGTCTTATAGCTTAAGGCAATAAGTGGGGGTCGAGCGCCTCTGAGTGCCAATTCCGAATTGGGGTCTTATAAGAGATTTTGAGAACCGAGCGAAAAGTTATGCCTATTTGAGAGAAGCGGTGTCCGTATGCGATCGCATCGGCAGTCTGCGACCGCGCTCCTAGAGAGGAATTTGGGCGCCGGATCGGAAATCTCCGAATGCAACCATTTACCGACCGGGTCGAGGTGCCGACTCTGAATTGGGGCCTCGCGGGCGGTTCCGACCCCCGGGCGAATAAATATCCGCGTCCGACCGGAGGGTACGGCATTCGGTGTACTAGTACACACGCTCCGGGGTGGATTTTGGCCCCGGAACGGAATTCCACGAAACCGTCGCCTGGTCGACCGTCTCGGAGTGACGATTCCGAATTATGGTCACGTAAGCGATTCCGATGCCCGTGCGGCAAGTTATGCCCAATTCTTTCGCTGAAGGGGTGGGAATAAACCGGAGGGGTGACTATATCGACGATGTTCGGGCACCCATATCCACGACCTGGGGAGGTGATCTCACGTCGAGTTGAACACGACTTCCGATTGCTGTGACTGGGCGGCTCCGCGTGTGGGCTCCGCCAGCGATTCGCGTAATCGAGGGAGTCGCTACTGCCAAAAAACCTTCGAATAGGGGAGATCGTCGGCTAGAATCGCAATTTCAGAGTGCGAAACGAAGGTTTTTAGACCCCGAAACGACCTCTCATCACCTGAGGCAATAAGTGGGCGTCGAGCGCATCTGAGTGCCGATTCCGAATTCGGGTCTTATAAGCGATTCCGATAACCGAGCGAAAAGTTATGCCTATTTGAGCGAAGCGGTGTCCGTATGCGATCGCATCGGCAGCCTGCGACCGTCCGATGCCCGTGCGGAAAGTTATGCCCAATTCTTTCGCTGAAGGGGTGGGAATAAACTGGAGGGGGTGACTATATCGGCGATGTTCGGCACCCATATCCACGACCTGGGGAGGAGATCTCGCGTCGAGTTGAACACGACTTCCGATTGCTGTGACTGGGCGGCTCTGCGTGTGGGCTCCGCCAGCGATTCGCGTAATCGAGGGAGTCGCTACTGCCAAAAAACCTTGGAATAGGGGACATCGTTGGCTAGAATCGCAATTTCGGAGTGCGAAACGAAGGTTTTTAGACCCCGAAACGACGTCTTATCGCCTGAGGCAATCAGTGGACGTCGAGCGCCTATGAGTGCCGATTCCGAATTGTGGTCTTATAAGCGATTCCGATAACCGAAAGAAAAGTTATGCCTATTTGAGCGAAGCGGTGTCCGTATGCGATCGCATCGGCAGCCTGCGACCGCGCTCCCGGAGAGGAATTTGGGCGCCAGACCGGAAATCTCCGAATGCGTCCATTTACCGTTCGAGTCGAAGTGCCGACTCTGAATTGGGGCCTCGCGGGCGGTTGCCACCCCCGGGCGAATAAATATCCGCGTCCGACCGGAGGGTACGGCAGTCGGTGTACTAGTACACACGCTCCGGGGTGATTTTGGCCCCGAAACAGAATTCCGCGAAACAAGCGCCTTGTCGACAGTCTCGGAGTGACGATTCCGAATTGTGGTCACGTAAGCGATTCCGATGCCCGTGCGGTATGTTATGCCCAATTCTTTCGCTGAAGGGGTGGGAATAAACCGGACGGGGTGACTATATCTGCGATATTCGGGCACCCATATCCACGACCTGGGGAGGAGATCTCGCGTCGAATTGAACACGACTTCTGATTGCTGTGACTGGGCGGCTTCGCGTGTGGGCTCCACCAGCGATTCGCATAATCGAGGGAGTCGCTACTGCCAAAAAACCTTGGAATAGGGGAGATCGTCGGCTAGAATCGCAATTTCAGAGTGCGAAACAAAGGTTTTAGACCCCGAAACGACGTCTTATAGCCTGAGGCAATAAGTCCACGAGCGCCTCTGAGTGCCGATTCTGAATTGGGGTCTTATAAGCGATTCTGATAACGAGCGAAAAGTTATGCCTATTTGAGCGCAGCGCGGTGTCCGTATATGATCGCATTGGCAGCCTGCGACGCGCTCCCGGAGAGGAATTTGGGCGCCACACCGAAAATCTCCGAATGCGACCATTTACCGTCCGGGTCGAAGTGCCGACTCTGAATTGGGGCCTCGCGGGCGGTTGCAACCCCGGCGATTAAATATCCGTGTCCGACCGGAGGGTTACGGCAGTCGGTGTACTAGTACACACGATCCGGGGGGATTTTGGCCCCAGAACGGAATTTCGCGAAACCAGTGCCTTGTCGACCGTCTCGGAGTGACGATTCCAAATTGTGGTCACGTAAGCGATTTCGATGCCCGTGCGGAAAGTTATGCCCAATTCTTTCGCTGAAGGGGTGGAAATAAACCGGAGGGGGTGACTATATCGGTGATGTTCGGGCACCCATATCCACGCCTGGGGAGGAGATCTAGCGTCGAGTTGAACACGACTTCTGATTGCAGTGACTGGGCGGCTTCGCGTGTGGGCTCCGCCAGCGATTCGCGTAATCGAGGGAGTCGCTACTGCCAAAAAACCTTGGAATAGGGTGATCGTCGGCTAGAATCACAATTTTGGAGTGCAAAACGAAGGTTTTTAGACCCCGAAACGACGTCTTATAGGCTGAGGTATTAAGTGGTTGTCGAGCGCCTCTGAGTGCCGATTCCGAATTGGGGTCTTAGAAGCGATTCTGATAACCGAGCGAAAAGTTATGCCTATTTGAGCGAATCGGTGTCCGTATGCGATCGCATCGGCAGCCTGCAACCGCTCTCCCGGAGAGGAATTTGGGCGCCGGACCGGAAATCTCCGAATGCGACCATTTATCGACCGGGTCGAAGTGCCGACTCTGAATTGGGGCCTCGTGGGCGGTTCCGACCCCCGGGCGAATAAATATCCGCGTCCGACCGGACGGTACGACAGTCGGTGTACTAGTACACACGCTCGGGGGGGGATTTTAGCCCGGAACGGAATTCCATAAAACCAGCGCCTTGTCGACCGTCTCGGAGTGACGATTCCGAATTGTGGTCACGTAAGCGATTCCGATGCCCGTGCGGAATGTTATGCCCAATTCTTTCGCTGAAGGGGGGGAATAACCGGAGGGGGTGACTATATCGGCGATGTTCGGGCACCCATCCACAACCTGGGGAGGAGATCTCGCGTCGAGTTGAACACGACTTCCGATTGCTGTGACTGGGCGGCTCCGCGTGTGGGCTCCGCCAGCGATTCGCGTAATCGAGGGAGTCGCTACTGCCAAAAAACCTTGGAATAGGGGAGATCGTCGGCTAGAATCGCAATTTCGGAGTGCGAAACGAAGTTTTTAGACCCCGAAACGACGTCTTAGAGCTTGAGGCAAAAAGTGGGCATCGAGCGCCTCTGAGTGCCGATTCCGAATTGGGGTCTTATAAGCGATTCTGATAACCGAGCGAAAAGTTATGCCTATTTGA
>JACBKR010000503.1:0-51045 GCA_014218235.1 Colocasia esculenta
TTTTCTCGTCTACTTTAACTAGTTTCCTGTGGATTCTACATCTACATTAACTTATCATTTATGTTTTATTCTCTGTTTTTGCACTTTAATCAAATTCTTTTTCTACTTTAACTCACATACAATATTACTTTATTATATCCCTACGTGTACTTTAATAGAGAGGTTGACCTTGTTCATAACTTTAACAATTTATGCATCTTATAGTAGACGAGAATACCAATTAAAGTAGAAGAAGAAATTGATTAAAGTAGAAGATGAAAGTTGTTAAAAAAGAATATGAAACCTATTAAAAAAGAAAATCAATTAAAGTATAAGGTCTGTTAAAATAATGGTTGTAGTATACCAAAGAAGTAGTTATAATTTGTTAAAGTAAGAGTTGAAGGTCCTTAAAATATGTGTGACGATGAATTAAAGCGTATAAATTTTAAAATCACTATTGGCATGACTTAAAATTTTAATTTGAAAATGTTAAAGTAAGAATTCTAAGGGGTTAAAATAAGAATTCGTAGTTGTTAAAATATAAGTAACAGTGAATTAAAATATATATGATTTAAAATAAATGTTAGTATGATTTAAATTATAACTTTAAAGATGTTAAATAAGAGTTGAAAAGTTTTAAAATTACAGTTGTTCCTGATCAAAATACAGTCAACGTTAGTCAAAGATTACCAATACAAATCTTAATAAAAATAGGGACTAGAAATTAACAATTTTCAAAATACTTAGATTTTTTTGTGCAGCAACGAAAGTCCCCCCACTAGCAAAAAACTATAATTAATTTGTCGTTGTTTATATTTTATTTCATGATTATGCTAAAGTCTAGTGTACAGCATGTCATGATCATCTGAAAAATGGTAGAACTTCGATATCCATATTCCCCTCTAGAAAAGTTCCCTTCAGGAAACCGATGAAAACCTTGTCTTTTAGTGAACAAGATGCTAAGACTTTCTCTACTTTTTCTTGACCTGTACATGGGTGTTTAACGGAGATTGAACCTGTGTCGTTTTGTCTAGGGCGACCAATAAATCTTTACGTAATACCGAGAACCTAGCTTCATAAAACAAGTGAAAAGTTCCTTGCTACCGAATCTAAGTCTCAAAGGATTTCCAACCTCGGCCCTTCCTCATATGTGAAAATGCTGAAAGCACTGATCAGTAGCCCCCTCGCTCACATGAGGCTTACGAACAGCAACCTTTGAGATTGGCACAGCTGACCCCTAGGTTACCCCATCCATGAAGCCCAAGTCTCCCAATTGAAAGAAGTAATCAGCTTGAGGTGATCAGTTTGGTGGCAACACTGCCCGTGGTAGACATAATTAGGTGGACTTGATTTAGATCAGCGAGTGAACTTTCTCGAATACAAATGCGTGAAATTAAGGCACTCCACTTACGACTAACATGCATGTTAACCAAGATTCGCTGTGGCTTTTTTTTTTTCCTTTGTGGGAGGTGCTTTTTATAGGTTAATTCTAGTCATGAGGTAGGCACATCGACTAAAATAAATCAACCTAAGTTGTTGGGAAAAGAACTATAAGATCTGGCTCAACGTTTTGGATTATTCTGTGATCGTTCTGATCGTTTGAAGAATTCCACCGACCTAGCTATCACAAGCAAACCTTCTATTTTCTGCATCAGCAGAAAATGTTCGTGATTGAAGTCTAAGCAAATCAAGTGCTGTTAGGTCCCTATATATATATGAAGCCAATCAACCTAGATATACCTGCCTCCGCATTTGGTATTAGTATATATATATATATATATATATATATTTGTTAAGAGGTCCTTAGAGGCCAGGTCAGGAGAGTGCACCCTCCCCCAGAGAGGGAGAATGGACCCACTCCACCAGCCGAAAAAAAACTCTGGGCCTAAATATTAAAATGGGAAAAGAGAGGTACAACATCAAGGGGCATACCCCCATTAAATCAGTCTTACATTGAAAAGACCCGACCTATCAATAAGAACTGGCCCTTTGCAGTCTTTAGGAAGATGTTGTCCACCCCAAAAAACCTTATTACACAAAGTAAGGATGGCTTGGTTAGCAAGCCGGTCCGCCACCTGATTAGTCTCTCTATAAACATGAGAAATAATGTTGTTGTCCTCATGAAGCAAAGCTCTAGCAGCACACCACCAGTGCTGGACCTTCCAGTTGAGTACTTTGTTCTACTGAAGTGAGAGCACAAGAGTTGCCGAGTCAGAGTAGACAACTGACAGGCGAACCCCCCAAAACATAGCCAAACGAAGGCCATCGCAAAGCGCCCTAGTTTCAGCGATGATGCTACTTCCCTCTCCATAGAAATTTGCAAAGGCAGCAAGGATCTTCCCAGATCTATCCCGAATACATCCGCCTCCTCCACATATGCCTAGATTTCCTTTACAAGCCCCATCCACATTCAAACAGAAATCAGCAATAGGAGGAATCCAACACACCAGTTTCATTTGCTTGGATGATAGTTGGTAATGGAAACCATAAGATTGAAGAACATGTTCTTCAAGTGATGTTGGATGTTGGTCAAAGTGGTTTTTTGCAGAGCAAAACAGATGTGAAGTCTAATATTTCTGATAATGTCCACATGCCTAGTCCTCTGCTGTCATATCTAGCAGAGCACCTATCTTTCCAAAGCTCCCAAAGCATTAGAAGCAAACAATAAATGGATGTAAAACCAAAAGGAGAACGAGTATTAGAGTGTTTAATAAAATCTAGATTCTTGTAGTTATCTGAGAGTGGAGGTGAACTTTACTACTGACTAGGGGAAGGAGCCATTTCCACATGATAGCTGCAATATCACTGTTAATGAGAACATGATTAAGATCTTCATACTGAGGGGCAGAACAGCATTGGCACTTGGAAACCATAGACACTCCAGTTTCAGAAACTCTGCTATCGACAGGAACAGCTCTGATTAGAGTTTTCCAGCAGAAAAGAGACGCCCTAGGATTAAACGATGGATGCAAATGTTCATGATAGCAGGTCTGCAAATGCCAAGATTTCTGATTAAGTTATAAGCTGATTTAGTGGTAAATTCTCCAGTATTGGAAGCAGTCCAGATACACTGGTCCTCATCATCTGTTAAGGATAAATTGCTAAGCATGGCAGTGGGAATGACCGACCTCAAGGAGTGAGCAGTGTCCATAACAACTTCATGTAAGGTAGTGCTGGGATAACCTGTAAGGACAGGGATAGTAGCAAATAGCGGCTGGTCCCCCACCCAGATATCCTTAATGATATCAATTTTGTCTCCTTTGCCATAAATCCATCTGGAATTAGACTGGATAATAGAATTTGCAGCCAAACAATGTTGCTTAGACATGCCAGGAATTTGAGAATAATTGGTTGCAGCAAAACGCCGTCTAGCATATGTAGACGACAAGGAGCTACCATGTTGAATATTCCACATTTGCTTCACGACGAGGGAAAGATGCACAAGGTGAATATTGCGGATACCCAAACCTCCCTCCACCTTTGGGCATTGGATTTTATGCCAAGCAACCCAGTGGCGATGTCGAGCACCATCAACACCATTCCAAAAAAAGCAGCAGAACACCTCTCAATGTAAGATATGATAGATTTGGGGAGGGAAGAAGCAGCCGCCAGGTATATCGGTAGGGAGGAGAGCACAGAATTTATTAGAATAATCCTGCCAGCTTGAGATATGAGTTTGGCTTTCCAGCTACCAAGAGTAGCATTAAACCGATCAATAAGAGGTTTGTAATCAGAAGTGAGAATTTTTCCAGATCTGAGGGGAACACCAAGATATTGTAACGGGCCATCTTGTCTCTTGTAACCAGTAACATCCTTAAGTCTATGAACAGATTGCGTGGAAGCTTTCCGAGCAACCATGAAAGAGCTTTTCCCCGCATTGATGAATTGACCTGAAGAGAGGGAATATTTGTTTAGGAAATGCATGAGCCGCTTCACGTTATGAATACTGCCATTCAAAAAAATGAGGGTGTCATCTGCATAGAGGAGGTGTGAAGGAGGTGGACATCCTCTGGGACCAGCATAAGGGATGAGACAGCCAGTAGAGACCATATTCTTCAATCCTCGGCTAAGGACTTCTTCCATGATGATAAAAAGGCCAGGGGCAATTGGGTCTCCTTGCCGGAGGCCTCTAGAAGATTTGAAGTAACCAGCATGCAAGCCATTAATCAAAACGGAGAACCAGCAATTTGATAGCAACATACCAATATAGGAAACGAACCAATATATATATATTATATATATATATATATATATATATATATATATATATATGAGAATAAACTGAGAATACTCATTCTATATATTACCAATTTAACTCGTGTACCCAACAAAAGGCGATTCCACTCAATAATCAAAATGCTCAATGAGTTGACCACACTTACCGAGAACAAAAATCTCAGTTTACTTGTCCCAGATGTTCGAGCCAATTTTTTGCTTTGAATCGCTTCTTTATATGTGTTTGAGGCAAATGCAACGACGAATGGTTCGACCTTTATAATTCCAAGAAAAAGTTACTCCATGCTTGCAGTGTTGCGCATAATCAGATTCTCGGCCACCTTCAGGTTTGATGTACCGTACGTCTTACATTGTGTCATTATATTATATATATATATATATATATATAATATATATATATATATATATGTATGGTGATCGACTGTCCTCCCTTGCAGGCACACCCAAGCACAAGCAAAGAGGAGAGGAAGACCCTGTGCAGGCTGATCGACACCGCAAGCTCTCCTCGGAGGCCTCCTTCCACGCCTCCCAGAACGAGCGCCTCCCACTCCGGGCCGTCATCCAGGTGCTCTCTCTCCGAGCAAACCAAGCTCAACCGCCTCTCCGACTGGAGCGGGTCCTTCAGCGGCTCCCGCAGCCCCAACGCCGCCGCCCTAGATCTCCCCGCCCGGTGCCCTCCAAGCGCGAGGTGATGGTGCAGCAGCAAGAGATACGCAAGCTGCGGGACGACGTCGCCAGGCTCCAAATCCAGTGTCACTCCCTGCAAACACAGATAGACAGGCTCGTCGACAGGAAGAAGAGGGGCTTCTTCAAGTGGCGCTCGCTCTTCTTCAACCAGATCGACGTGCAGGTGGAGAAGAGGAGAGAGAGAGGTGGGTGGTGGTGAGTCGGCAGATGTCCGTGGAGGGGAAGAAGGAGGGCGGTGCAGGGGAAGAGATCGACGACGCCCAAGTGGAGGCACTCATTATCCTGAATAATATGAGAAATGTTTAGTGATTTTTTTTTGGGTGGTAAAAAAAGTGATAAATTATTTGACAAGTAATTTTATTTGTTGAAAAAAATAAATAGAAAATTATTTTACCAATTTTTCAATTAATAAGATTACTTGTCAAATAATTTATATCATTTTTATTGCCTTCCAAAAAAAATGCTAAACATTTATCAAATAATATATATCACAGGACATGCACGTATATAGTTTCATATCTTTGATGTTGATCATGTGTTAATCTTTTCTTATTATGTAATTACTAACATATATTTGCCACTGAGTATGTTTGATTGTATGTTCAGATGAATAATCATTGTTCCGCTACAACAAAATTGGACTGTACTTACGGTAAAAAACCGTAAGTGTTACGTGGAATTTCGTAAGTAAAGACTTATACTTACAAAATTACTTACGATCATAAAGCGATAGCGTAGCAACCGATGCTATAGATCTAGTTACGGTTTGTCAATTGTAAGTGTTACCATCGATTTTAAACCATAAGTGTAAAATTTTATACTTACGTAAAATAACCGTAAATTAATATAATATAAAATCGTAAGAATTTAACTGTTGAAGTAAACTGTAATTATTTACTCTTTTTTTATTTACAATTGTTACACTTTTGAACTGTAAATAGTAAGAATTAACCGTAGCAATTTTTTATTATAATAACAATATCTATAAATATTTCATAGCTATAGTGATAAATCTATTCTCTTTTACTATCAATTTTTATCCGTCTCACAAAATATATTTTAAGATAATACATAATTTTATGTGATTCGTCTGCATTATATCCAATCATACATCCATCATTGATCCACCTATACATGCATCACTTATCAACCACAAGAAAAGACAATACACGATAATCATGATTCGATCCATTGCATAAGAAAAATTCACAAAAAGTTTTGTCATATGTACAAAAAACAGTCAGATAACTGTTCTAGAATCCATCTCAACAAAGGATATGTGAATGCTATAATGATGGCATAATAGCAAACCAACATGCATATATAAAGGGAAAGGACTTGTGCAGACAAACTATCAGGAGCTCTAAGTGAACATCTGGATTTTTCCTAGAGGTACCATCGATGTAAAAATATTAATACATAGTAAAAAAACTACTTCTTGCTGTCGAATATTTTTGAACTCATAACCCAGCAACAAGGACGAGCACATCGACCTGTTGATTGACTGCGGTGTCCAAAGTATGCTCTCACCACCCTTGATGATCCTTCACTCTCATCACCATTTTTTTCAAAAAATGGGTGATTGCAGATTTGCAGGTACCACAAGTAAGAAATGTACAGTACAAAGAATTTCTAGAAACTATGCAACTTGGTTTGTTGTTTGTGGCCAATGCTTATCCATATTATGAGCTCCCTCTGTTTTGCATGCATGTACTTTAATTCAAGAAATGGATCCCCTGGTTTTGCCAATTTCAGCAACACACAGATTTTTGAACTAGTGTAGCCTGATTGTGAGATCACATTTACCAAAAAAGAAAGATATTTCAGTATGTTTGTCATCAAACATACTGAAGTTGTAGTAGCTTGCTAACAGTAGTAGGTCATTCCAGGCTTCGGCAAGCCAGATTATATCTTCACTGGCAGACATCTTCCCCACAAATCTAAGTGAGACCTCTAACTTCATGCCTCCAAAAACCAGTAATCTTTCTTTCCCAACAAGATGTCCCACCTTTTTTAACAGAAGAAAAATATTCATTTCCTGATGTTCTTCTTTTTGCCCTGTCAGGACTTAGACCTCCCTGATAGCTTAAACAGGTTTATATGAGATAATCAGGGTTGCTATGCTAGTTGGATTAAACATAATTTTGAAGGAGAAATATTTACTATTCCTATACACCATAGTAAATTTGACGTAAAACATTTGGCAAATGGCCTATATAGGTGTCCATGCGTTTTGGATGTGGAGTCTTAATTGGTTAATGTGCAGTTGCAGTCGATTACCATTAGTCATTGACAATAGTGACAATCATGGTAATTGACAAATAACTCATTTATATATAGCACAATAAATTTCTTACAATGACAAATAGCCCTTTGCAATATAACAATTAATTTCTTTAATGACAAATAACTTTGTTCAAAGTCTGGCAAAAGGAGTTGTATACTTAAATATCGTTGTAAAGTTATTCTTTTCACTCTCTTCCTTCCTTTTGCAACATAAATGCCAAATACAAATCTATATAAAACACACAAACTGACATTAGATATATGAGAACTAGGATACTGTTCTGTCAATTAAGATGAACTAATAACAAGGATATATGAGAACCATCAGTCTATAGGCTGCCAAGCATGATATTTTTATAAATTTGATTTTTAACAATGTTCTATATGCAAAAAAAAACTCCTAATTCTAATATGATCCCTGAGCCAACTGCAAATAATAACTACCTCTAATATGATCCCTGAGCCAACTGAAAATAATCAAAGAGCTACCCGGGCAATGCCAAATCTTATGTGAGCCACCAACGCATGAAAGAGCTAACATGGAAGAAGTTATTAAAAAAAAAGGGTAGTCAGTGGGTAGACAAGCACAAGGGTATTAGTAAGTAGACCAATGGCCAAATGTTCCACATGGACCTTGCAAGAATATTGGCCATTGATTTTGATATGACCCCTAAGATAGAAAACTTGTTAATATATGCACTGAATGACAAAATCAATAATGTTAACAACTAACATATAAATGCAATTAAGATGCACAGAGTAATTTCAAGAATTTACTTTTAATTTCATCAAAAAAGCCTTGTTGGATCTATGCTATGAAGAGAATCTAGAAGCAACATAACTGGAGGGTTGCTTGAAGAGCTTCCCCCGAGGTGACATAAGATTAGAAGGCTCCAATGCCCCCCTATAAAAAACACTCAACTATTAGAAAAATATAAATTCAAAAAATAGAATAGATATAATTAGAAGGTAACTCACCATACGCATATTGGAACAAAAGTGTACTTCTTTGTGAATACATTTTTATGTTTAATCCATGATGCTACTTTGCCTTGTGTTAAGGATTTCATGGAATATGCAAACCAAAGGCAATCAAAATAATCAAGGAATCCAATTCTTCTGTTGAGAAAAACTTCAGAAATACCTAGAGCGAAAAAGAATTAGTATGCATTTCAAGTGATATATTCTTAAATAAGATGTATGAGTTTCCAAGATCATGATGTAAGAGCTCACTGAATATGTGACTAGAAGTCATTTGTGTTTAGCTTTTGTGGTTCTTTGGAGCTTTTATAAATGTCTTCTATCATTTTTTCCTTTTGTTAAGTAAGTCATGACTTGCACTAGGGCCATGAACCTTAGACCACTTCTTTCTCTCTCAAAGCTTTTTTTCTTCACCTGCAAGGCTAAAAATTGAACAACATACATACAGAAAAATAACAGCATATATGAATGGGTTGAAGATTACTTACATGATGGTTGGTTGGGCACCTGCAGTTGATTAGGAGAGTTGAGAGAGTTATTATAAAAAATGAAATAGATATGATTTCAGATACTAACATAAAATAAAAAATAAGACAATTCAAAACAGAAGATTCGAATTGAACATTCAAATAAGTATGTTCAATTTGTATCACTACATAAAGTGAACATTCAAATCGATATCACATTCTAGATTTTGTTCATACTAAGAGGTCCTTTTATTATAGTCCACATTTTCTCTCCTTAAGAAGCATTTCCTCTGGGTGTCCATATAGAACCATATCACAAGCCAGTATCGAAAATAAAGTTTGTGTCCTAGAACAAGCCTTTCTATCTGGCATGTGCTGACACTCATGCAGGGGACCTGTCCTAGAACAAGCACCATGTTCTTGCTGGTCAATCTCTGTGAGACCAAAGAAGAGGATGCATGCCGGAAGGTGGGGGGGCATCATCTAATGACATAAAATTCCATCAAACTTCCACTTTCCTGATATCCATTTGATCACCGATGAAACATCAAACTTAGTACTAGAATTATGAAGATTTTACAAATATCAAGAATTAGGACATTTCACATATACAATATTTTGTAGGAGGTATGTGCGAAAGACTTAATTTTTTTCCTCTTTCAACAAGAGGACCAAATATTTAAAAAGCAAAAGGCAAAGGTAGACTGAATAAAAAAAACATTGGACATACTTCAATAATTTCCAAGGAAACATCATCTGGCATCCGTCCTTGGAATTTAAAAAGAGATTTTAACACCAATTTCAGGTACTAAGATATACAGTCCAACTCAATGATAACAGATGATCTCTCTCAACATTTAGACATTATAAATAAAACAAGGAAGATATATGCTCAATTATCTACCATTTATGCAAAGTTCAAGATCCTTTCTCCATTGCAAGAAACATGTTATGTTAGAAAGGTACAAGCAAAACCATGTGAATTACAATGACTGTAAATGCCTAGGTGATAGCATAACATCGTCAAACTAAGGTAGACTATGGTGTTAGTATGATTGATAGAACTACTAATGATAAATTGATAGATTAATCGAAGAAAAAAAAAGCTTGGCACTGAATCAAAGTGTGATTCGATTATTTAACTACCACTATTCATATTTGCATATGATGGTCTTACTTTTTTTATAATATCTTTTGACTCAACAACAGTTTCTGTATCATATTATTTTGCCTTCTAGGGTATATATAATGCCCGCCTTGTATTGATGAGCTACAATAATGTGACAGACAGTGAAATAGACAAAATGACAACATCATTGATCAGGAAAAAAATTTACGTTAGCAATGGTGCCCATGTTATCCTCAACTTTATAGTATGACATGAACAGAAAAAGCTAGTTTACCTGAAATAAATAAGTCAGAAATTTCATCTCGAGGACCTCAATTTCTTCTGAAGATAGCTTCTGCTGCTCCAATCTCTGACCTCCATGAATGGGATCAAATAGCGAATATAATTGATGCAAGCACAGAAATGTCACTACTTAAAATAAGATGAAAGAGTTGAGACACAATATGGAAAAGCTCATCAGCCAACCATAAGATCCTCGAACTGTAGAAGATACCATGCCCGAATTGTATACTTCACCCTCTAGCATAGCTTCAAAAATTCAGCATGGTCAGAAGCATGCTCTGCACAGGGGAATAATCACTGGTAACTGAGTTGCATCCAAAATTTTTCGAAGCATTCAAGATCCGTGCAGATGATGAATTAGGGAGAAAGAAAAAAAACAATGCCCACCCACAAAGCTACCAAGCAAAACAAGCACACGCGGAAAACAAATCCAAAGAGATCTCCAAACCCATGAACCACGATACCAAAACCATACCAAATCGGAGGAAAACAGCACCCCGAGAATTAAAAAGAGCATGAAGAAAAGAACAGTATCTACGAGAGGAAAGAAATCCGGAAGGAAGTAGGAGGGCACCGATAAGGCCGGCCAGGTGCATGATGAGCTTGGGCTTCAGGACCGGTGTGACGGACTGCATCGTTTAAACCCGTTAAACTAATAACGAGCTTAACCTGAGTCCATCTCCCTCGAACGGGCCGTAGCCTCGCAAGGGATACCACAACACAAGTCCGTGAAAACACAAGGAACACACTGAATCACATGCTTGATTACAATCTCATATATATTCACAATAGATTTACATAGCCAAATTCAACAAAAGTCAAATATAGTACAAGAGCCTAGGGCATACCCCAAGGTACAACTGAGAAAAGGAAACTACACTGCTGGAGGCGTCTGCCTAGCACCGCTGCGACGTGGTTCTGAACTGGAAGACGGTAACGAAACCTCCTCCTCGCCTTCACCTGTTGGGAGTAGGGGTGAGCCTCGCAAGTCACTGGCTCAGTAGGGTAACTCCCCAAAACCGAGCAAACTAGCACAAGTGCGTAAACAGAAAGCTACGCTAGCGGTTTATATAGCACAAGCTAATAGGCTATTAAAGCTGTAAACACCACTTACCGTTTGCCGACAACGTAAAGCTATATTAATAAATAAACGACAAACCATAACCACGTGTAGGTTCTAAAGTAGAGACCGCCACACTCGAGCCATGTAGACTGGTTTGCGACACCAACTACTGACTCAGACAAAACTACACAGGTCTATCTCTCACATCACAGCCACGGACGGAAGGTCCAGCTGCCGCTCCACAAGAACAAGACAAACAACTGTGGAGACCAACCAACACCACAACCTATGGACCACACAGCCACAGGCCCATGCCTGGCACCTCTAGAGACTCTAGCTCGAGCTCCCTATATTGAGGCACTGGAAAGGACTAGCTGGGGACCAGTGACGTCTAGTGGTGTCCATACCCCCAACTACGAGCGCGCTACAAGCGATAAACACAAACACAAGTCACTGTCCTACTGTCATCTTTCCCTCAGTCGAACATACAACTCAAACACAGGAGTGAGGGTGTCTAGGACAGACGACACAGACCTCTACGGTACAACACAAGTACCGGGACAAGCCCCGAGCTAACAGTCTGGCTCACAGAGAACCTAGGGCATCCAACTGAAGAGGTAACCACGGCAGGCGTCGTACTACTCACCACGCATACAAAACCATGTGCACACCACATAAACCACGTAAAACCTCACGCCTGCCATGTGAACAGCCTCCACAACACGTGATCACAAGTCACACCACGTGAATACCACGCCAACACATAAAGCACACGCTAGCTACGTAATTGGCATGCTAGTCTCGTAAGTGACACGCTCCCAGAGCGTCGTGAGTGCCAATGCACCGCTCATTTCATATCATGCACGATAAATAATGAATATCGAATAACTCCACCATTAAAACCAACCACAATAGGGCCTCTCTACTGTAGTCACGCCATAGTATGGGGTTGTAACCAGATCACGATGCCACGACATGTCGCAATGGAAAACCTTGTCGCGACCTTGTCGCGACAGGGCGTTCTGTCGCCTTCTCAAGCAGGAACCCTAATCCGGGGAACATCCTCCGGATTACCATTTCACACCTGACAAACCACCCTTAATTCATAAATTTCATGCTTTAATGGGGTTCCTAGCATGATATCTATCATTATTGAAGCAAATAACACCCCCCCACGAATGCTACATGCAATCCACAACCTAAAAATAGGAGGAATCACCCTACCTTCATGAAGAACACGAAGAACAGAAATCTTCCGACGTTTCCCCCGCTCCACACACGGTCCTCGCGTCGAGAAGACTCCCCAACACCTCGTTCCCATGCCAAAACGCCCTCAGAAGCCCGCAGCAGCTCTCCCCCTGACCAAACAGAGCATAACAAGCTCTGTCTGGCCAACAGGGTTTAAGAACCTACTGCGGTTAAGAACGCGACCAAACCCTCCATCGCGACCAGGTCGCGATGGACCTGGGTGTCGCCTTCCTAGGGCTGACGTCTGCAGGTCGCCCGGCACGCGACACGCGGTGCACATGCGGACGATCAGCGCCTCTGGGCGGCAATGGGAACGCGACATGCAGGGCCGTCGTGTTCAGAATGCAACGTCCATACCCATCGTGTTCAGAGACAGTGAACTGAGGGGTGCTATGGGCCCAAACAACCAGACCAGTAGGCCCCAAAAACCTACAGAAGGACCTGGAGCACACCACATTGACCACATGTTGACCACCGCAAACACCAAACACATGATCCACATGGATCCGAAAAATGTGCGACGTTACATTACTATCATCTGAAATGAAATTTCGACCTCGAAATCATAACATGCTGAAATACATACAACTTTGAACACATTTACAGGTACTATCATCTAAAAAGATTTAAAATCTTACTCAAACAAGTATGGATACCCCTTAGCCATATCCTCGGTTAACTCCCAGGTATCCTCACCCCCAGCCTATTCTCCCATCTCACTTTTACTAACTCAATTTCTTTATTCCTTAATTTCCTTGTTTGCGGCCTGTAATCTGCACCGGATATTCCGGCATAGACATATCCGGTCTTAAATCACCACCTTGATAACTGATTATTTGTGTTGGATCTTCAATACATTTTCTTAACATGGAGACATTGAAAATATCATGAGCATTTGCAAAATCTGCTGGCAAATCAAGTCTATAGGCTGTCTCCCCAATCCTTTCTAACACCTGGAAGGGTCCCATATATCTTGGGCTCAGCTTTCCTTTCTTACCGAATCTGACAACACCTTTAGTAGGGGAAACTCTTAAAAAGATGAAATCCCCAATTTCAAATTGAAGTGGTCTTCTTCGATTATCTGCATAACTTTTCTGCTTGCTCTGAGCTGCTTGCAACTTTTCCTGAATAAATTTTACTATCTCTGTGGTTTGCTGTATCAACTCAGGACCCATTATCTACCTTTCTCCCACTTCATGCCAATTTAATGGTGTTCTACATGGCCTTCCATACAAAGCTTCATATGGTGTCATTCCGAGGCTGGTATGATAACTATTATTATAAGCAAATTCAACCATGCCCAGATGGTGCTCCCAGCTACCACCCCACACTAAACAGCATGCTCGTAACATATCTTCAATTTTCTGGATAGTCCTTTCCGTCTGACCATCTGTCTAAGGGTGGTAAGCTGAACTATACTTCAATTTTATGCCAACAACCCTTTGCAAACTTCTTCAAAAACCAGAAGTGAACCTGGGATCCCTATCAGAAACAATAGTCTTTGGGATACCATGCAATGGAACAATTCTATCAACATAAATCCTTGCTAACCTGTCCACTGTCCAGGACATACTTATAGCTACTAACTGCACACCTTGGTCAACCTGTCAACAAATACCCATATTCCGTTATGTCCTAAAGCTGCTCTTGGTAATCCTACTACAAAATCCATGGCAATATCATCCCATTTCCATTGTGGAATGAGTAGTGGCTGCAATAAACCTCTAGACTTTTGATGTTCTGCTTTAATTTGTTGACAAATCGCACACCTTGAAACAAATTCCGCTATTTCCTTCTTCATATGTGGCCACCAAAAGTGCTTCTTCAGATCTTGGTACATCTTAGTACTGCTTGGGTGAATAGTGTACCTGGATTTATGAGCTTCTTCCAGTACCCTCTGTTTCACCTCCCTTTCTGCTGGCACGAACAACCTGCCTCTGAGCCTGACTACACAATTATCATCAATAGTAACCCCTTCCATCTTTACAATTTCAACTAAATTCACATCTGCTCTCTGAGCCTCAACAATTTGACAATATAATGACGGCTCTACAGCACTGCTAGCTAGTACTGCTCGTCGCTGATTGCTAGGAACATACAAGGAGTTCTCCGCTATCTCCTCGTACAACTTCTATTCTTTATCATCATTTGACTCAAATATGCCTTTCTGCTTAAGGCATCAGCAACTACATTGGCTTTACCCGGGTGGTAAGCCAGACTGAAATCATAATCCTTCAAAATTCAATCCATCTACGCTGGCAGAGATTCAAATCTTTCTGGGAAAAGATATACTTTAAACTTTTATGATCTGTGAAAATCTCAAATCTCTCGCCATATAAATAATGCCTCCATATCTTTAAGGCAAACACAACTGCTGCCAATTCCAAATCATGGGTGGGATAATTCTCCTCTGCTGGCTTCAATTGCCTGGACGCATAAGCTATCACCTTCCCGTGTTGCATTAACACTGCGCCAAGCCCTCTTTTCGATGCATCTGTATAAATAACAAAACCACCACTTCCTGTCGGTAATGCCAGTACTGGTGCTGCTGTAAGTCTCCTTTTCAACTCCATAAAACTTTTCTGACATTCACTGGACCACACAAATGGCACACCCTTCCTAGTCAATCTGGTCATGGGTGCCGCAATCCTAGAGAAATCTTGTATAAAGCGCCTATAATAGCCTGCTAACCCCAAAAAGCTTCTAATCTCAATAATTGTTTTTGGCTCTTCCCATCTCATAACTGCTTCTACCTTGCTTGGGTCGACTGCTACCCCCTCTGCTGAAATAACATGACCCAAGAATTGAATTTCTTTCAGCCAAAATTCACGCTTATTGAATTTGGCATACAACTGATTATCTCTCAAAACTGCAAGGTCAACTTCAGATGTGTTACATGCTCCTCTTCAAATGCTGAATAAATTAGAATATCTCTATAATGACCACAATGAATTGGTCCAAATATGGATGAAATATTCTATTCATCAGATCCATAAAAGTTGTAGAAGCATTGGTTAGCCCAAATGGCATAACATAAACTCATAGTGACCATATCAAGTCCTGAATGCTGTTTTATCTATATCTTGCTCTCTGATTCTTAACTGATGGTACCCTAACCTCAAATCAATTTTAGAAAACACTTTAGCTATTTGCAACTGATCAAATAGATCATCCTCTCGGTAATGGGTACTTATTCTAATGGTCACATCATTCAACTTTCTATAGTCAATGCACATTCTAAAACTGCCATCTTTCTTCCTTACAAATAATACCGGAGCTCCCCACGGGGAGTGACTCGGCCTGATAAATCCCTTTTCCAACAATTCCTCCAATTGCTTTTTCAACTCTTTAAGCTCTGTCGGTGTAGCAACCTGGATTTTATAATAATTAAAATTTAATTATTTTAAAAATCAATAAAAGAAAATTAAATAATGGAAGATTCACACAAAAGGGAATTAAACAAAACCCATTAAATGAAAACAAGTAATGGCCTTATTAAATGGACCCATTAGAATTAGTGGGCCAAAATAAGAATTTATAAAAGGGGAATAATAGGAAAATACTCTAAATTCGTAACTAAAGTATTACTTAAATAGAAAAGAGTTATTTAATACATTAAATAGCTAGTTTGAGTCATAATAGGATTCCTAAACCTACCCTATATGGTTTAGCATGAATTTAGATCTCATCCAAGTCTAAATAGGGATTGGAAAGCAAGGAAGGAAGGTTAGAGTTAGAAAATCTCGGAATTTAGAGAAATTAGAGTAGAAATAGGAATAGGAATTCATGCATGCATAAATACACCTCATAAACCCTCTTGGCCAACCCTAGCTCGTTGCCAAGGTTGCTGGACGTGGGGAAGAGGTCAAGGAGGAGAGGATCTCGTGGGAAGAAGGTGTTCTTGAAGCTTCTTCCTCGTTTTTGGGAGTTTCAACCCTAGAAGACAAATAAATCCAAAGGTAGGCATTCTCACAAGCATAAAAGATGAAACTTTTCTGTAGGATGTCTCGTCTATCAAGAACGAAACTCTCAAGTTTCATAATTTCCATCAAGCATATCTTTAGTTCTTGATTTTTCATGTTCTGCAACTTACATGACCCCGAACCCTCTTCATAATTCTTGTTCTCCTTGAATACTCAATCCCATGCCACGAAATTTTTATTGTAGGAACTGATGCATGTTAGGCATCTTTCGCCCCTAAAAGCCCTAAATTTCATCGAGCATGTTGATCGAATTTAATCAATCTTTCTCTGTGTGACATGTTCTGAATAACTCGTTCTTGCCCATGTTCAAACCCTATATGAACCATGTTCTCTCTTTGATTCCGATTTACTAGACGTGCCCTTACATGTCTACTTTAAATTGCAACTTGTTTCGTGATTTTTCATCGACTATGTCATTAGTTAGATTTTTCAAAGCACCCTGTATCAATTCGATTCCTGTTGGCCCGCAATCCCAAGCCTGGTCTGATTCCTGTCAGAGCCAGGCGCAGACCACCGGATTGCGACAGGCCGATATGTCGCCTTCTGGGTCTGATTGCGACCGCCCACCTATCGCGTTCTCAAGTCGTCGCGACGCTTTCCTTGTCGCTTTCTGAACGCGACAAGAGACCCCGTCGCGTTCTGTCCGCCTGAGCAGGTAGCCCTGTCGCCACCCTTTTCATGCTCTGTCGCGATCTGCCTGTCCCTGTCGCTACCCTTACAGGCCTATGTCGCCTTTCACAGGAATTTTGGTGAAAAACCCATGAAAAAATAATTCTGCCACTTTCTAAATAATCCTTACGCCTTTTTACAATTATACCCCAGTAAAAACCTTGCCTAAAAATGGAGCAATATTGAATAATTTTAAATACATCTTCACGACTTATTTCTAGCTATGATTTCTCTTACACATGCACACACATGAACCATCCATATATGGCTGAAATCTTGCAGAAATATTCTCATAATGTATCTGGTAATTTATTGAAATAAAGTACATTACTTGCCCTATTTTAAAGGACTTGTATTCGTTTCTTGCGTTGTTTTTATACCGATATCGACGCTCCACTGTTCTAGAATTCCTCTAGAACGTCGAGCACCTATTTTATATACACACTTTACTTGGCTTGTGGTGAACTCTCTGTCGGATATTCCTTTCGCCGGACTAGTGAACTCTTGCACAAGGCCTCCGTAAGTCTCCTCTGATCATGGATTCCCACATGGTCGACGAGCCGGTTGTACCCTAACACCTATGATACCCTTTAGGGATCTATATGATCCAAACGACTATTAGAAGTTCGCTCTTACCTTGAATCATGCCGGACCTCTGGACTTGTGCATAACATGGCCAGCGGGAAGATCGTGAGTTCCACCTGACTGCCAACACCATGTGCGCGTGTTGTGCAACTGTTACTATCGCCTGTTTACTCGGAGAGTTTTGCGTGCAATAACCCTTAGCTCTCATCTATACTGTCTCTACACTCTCGTCCATTCATGTTCACTCTACTATCTCGTCTATTCATCTAGTACTCTCATCTATTTCTTGGTACTCTATTTGGCCATTAAATTGATTACGTTTAATAAAAAAACATGACTATGTTAGGCAACATTATAAGGGCCCGATCTGGTCCTTGGGAGGAGCACCTGAAGGCTATAACTCACGGGGGTCTAATGATCTGGGTGATGGCATACACCTAACGCATGTACACGCAAGATTTGATCTATGGCAATCAATTAATCAAACAGTCAATTATTGGTTTACTTGAATCTCGTGGTTAAAAGAATATCAACTAACACTTGCTATCGTGACTTGTGCACTATTGTGCAACTTTACTTGTTATCTTGTTATACGGCCAATCCGATATCAACACTTGTCGTGCTATACTCGTCGTGCTATTATTATACTTGTGCTAGTTGTGCTATGGCCATTCTGTTGTTCATGCTATACTCGATACTTGTGCTATTTTTGGAAACTATACTCGATCTGTGCCATTGTGCTATCCTATTACCTGTGCTCTATCCCTTGCTATATTTTGACTCTCTTGTACCTGCTATCTTTTACCATACCTGACTCTCTTGCTCTATCATTAGTTACTCTGCCTTTAATGCATAATTACTTAAAGCATGCTTGACTCATGAGATTTAAGTCCTACTGGGCGTTGTTCGCTCACCCTGCGTTTTTGGTTATTGTGTCTCAGGTAAGTCGGACAATGATTTAGATGCACCCATGGGACAAGACCCGAGTGTTGAGTGGACCTGGAATTAGTTGATGAAGATACTCTAGTACAATGGAGTCTAGTAGATATTATTTTTAGGTTTCTTTCTAATGTAATGGAGTCAATGAGCTATATGTTTTGGCTCTGGATTAGTGGTTGTAATAGTCTTAGTGGAATTTCAATGAAATGAAGAGTTTTTTTCCAATTATTGTTCATTAGATACTCTGATTTATTCAACTGATTGTACATGTTACTCTACTATGTACTTCGTTCACGTCTCCCCCGATTTATTCCGCTGCTAAATTGGAGGGGCGTTTTGTGGTATCAGAGCCTAGGTTATTCTAAGTTTAGGGTGATCTAGGTTGACCAACCTTGACTAAGAGTCAGTAATCCTACCTGTGGAGATGTGGGTAGAACCATGGGTAATCAGCTAAAAGAAACTCACACACGCACAAATTAAACTTTTAATCAGCATTATAACTATCAAACTATTTTGTAGGAACTAAACAGCTACAATGACTGCGGAACGTGCCCAGATGAGAGGTATGCAACAGTCCCTCCAGGAACTGACTCGTGCCATACTACAAGCCACCTAGCAAGGCGGTGGTAACCGCGGAGGGAACCAACCAGGTGCAGGCGAGCTGCATCGCAATTTCAGAGTCTGAACCCGCCTAGGTTCAGTGGGTCTACGGATCCAGATGAAGCGGAGCACTGGCTAAAGGAACGGAAAGGATCTTCCGTGTAATGCAATGTGCGGACGGAGACAAACTCCTATTAGCAAATTCCAACTGGAGAAGGATGCCCGCGCATGGTGGGAGTCCGTGGAAGCTACGAAGGCTAACGGCCATTTACTTGGGCCGAATTTAAGGAAGCTTATAATGCTAAATACTTCTCTGAAAGGATCCAGGAGAGGAAGCCTCCGAATTTGCTGCACTGAAATAGAGGCACCTTACGATCGCAGAATATGAAGCGCAATTCTCCCGATTGGCGCGTTATGCCAATCATCTGGTCAACACAGAAAAGATGAAGGCAAGGAGATTTCTTAATGGACTCAAGCCTTCATATATTACACAACTTGCTCCACTCGACATCCAGACTTATGCCGAGATGGTAAAGAGGGCACAACTGCTGGAGGATGCGACCGCCCTTACCGATCGCATTAAGGGTAGACTAGTCAAGAAGGAACCAGCATCGGGGTCCTCAAGCAAGCCCACAAATGACAAGAAGCGGCCGTTCAACATCACGGGAGGGCCGAATCAAGAAAGGAAGTTCAAGATACCTACTACCCTAAACACCGACAAGACCAAGTGCGAGCATTGTGACAACCTGGTCATACTGCTGCTGAGTGCTGGAGGAAAGCAGGCTTGCCTACGCTACGGGAATCGCAATCATCGCATTTCCGAGTGCCCGGTGTTGAAGGAGCAGGAGAAAGAGAAACGCCCTAATGGGCAAAAGAAGCCTGGCCGACTACAAGCTGTCCAGGAAGTGGAGCCCACCGAGGAGGGTGGAATCGTAGAAGGTACCCTTCAAGTTTTCTCTCTATCAGCATTCGTTTTATTTGATACTGGAGCAACCCATTCATTTATATCTCAAAACTTTGCTGATACTGTGAATGCTAAACCCATATCCATGGGTTGTGAGTTCTCTATCACAACGCCACTAGGGGGAGAAACTGAAACAAATCTTCCCCCATCTGCCGATGTGATGATCGGAGACCATAACCTAAAGCCGACCTGGTGTGTATGTCCATGGAAGGCTATGATGTAATATTGGGAGCCAACTGGTTGTCCACATATGGGGCAAGCGTCGATTGCAAGAAAGGAAGGGTAACGTTTAGTGACTTCCTAAATTAGCATTCACTGGGATTAGACATAAGAAGCAGATGTCTCTAGTCTCCGCCTTAAAAGCCCATAACATGATAAGGAAAGATGTTTTGCTTTCCTTGCGGCCATCATAGTCGAAAAGAAGGGTTCAAAAATAGAAGACATCCACATAGTCCAGGACTACCCAGATGTATTCCCTGAAGACTTACCCGGAGTTCCCCCTGAACGTGACGTCAACTTCGCCATTGAGTTGACCCCTGGAGCTGCCCCGGTATCGCGTCAACCGTACCGGATGTCGCCTGCCGAATTGAAAGAACTGAAAGCACAACTGATGGAGCTGCTAGAGAAGGGGCTCATCAGACCAGTACCTCCCCGTGGGGAGCACCTGTGCTATTCGTCAAGAAGAAGGATGGGTCGATGAGGCTGTGCATTGACTATCGACAACTCAATCAGCTTACCATCAAGAACAAATATCCATTGCCTAGGATCGACGAACTATTCGACCAAATTTCTGGAGCACAATATTTCTCCAAGATCGATCTTCGATCTGGCTATCACCAAATGAGGATCAAGGATGACGATATCTTCAAAACGGCCTTCAGGAGCAGGTATGGACATTACAAATTGTTGTTATGCCTTTTGGTCTAACCAATGCTCCTGCAGCCAGCTTTATGCAACTCATGAACAGCATATATCGGCCATACCTTGACAAATTTGTGGTCGTCTTCATCGATGATATCCTCATATATTCAAAGACCAAGGAAGATCATGAAGACCACTTGAGGACCGCACTACAAGTCTTACGAGACAACAAACTATATGCAAAATTAAGCAAGTGTGAATTCTGGCTCGAAGAAGTATCCTTCTTGGGCCATGTCATCTCAAAAGACGGCATCTCTGTTGATCCTTCCAAAGTCGAAGCTGTACTCAACTGGGAGAGACCAACCAACGTCACCGAGATAAGAAGCTTCCTAGGACTGGCTGGCTACTACAGACGTTCATCAAGGACTTCTCAAGGATCGCTGTACCACTCACGCGTCTGACACGAAAGGAGAATCCATACTCCTGGAGTAAAGAGTGTGAAGAGTTTCCAAACTCTCAAAGACTGCCTTACCTCAGCACCCGTTCTCGCTCTACCAGTAGAGGGAGAAAGTTTCTCTGTCTATACTGATGCCTCAGGAATTGGGCTAGGCTGTGTGCTAATGCAAAAGGAGAAGGTCATCGCCTATTCCTCAAGGCAATTGAAGACACATGAAGTCAACTACCCTGTGCATGACTTAGAGTTGGCTGCCGTGGTCTTCGCATTAAAATCTGGAGGCACTATCTCTATGGTGAGCAATTCACTGTCTATTCAGATCATAAAAGTCTAAAGTACCTATTCTCCCAAAAAGAACTCAACATGAGGCAGAGAAGATGGTTAGAATATCTAAAGGACTTCGATTTCAACATCCAGTACCATCCAGGTAAGGGAAACGCCGTGGCTGATGCTCTTAGTAGAAAGCCAATGGCATCTATCTCAAGTCTAGTCCTTGGCGAGATGCAATTACTTGAACAATTCGCGAGGCTAGACTTAAATATTGAACATAGGGATGATCATGTTTTGATTGCCAATCTCAAGATCCAATCCGATCTGCTGGAGAAATCAAGATGCAACAGGACAATGATCCATTCTTGGTTCGTGTTAAGGAAACATTAGCGGACAGACCGGACTTTGCCATGACTGAAGATGGAAGGTTAGTATTCCAAGGAAGAACTTGTGTCCCAGACAACGAAGCCCTAAAAAGGAAACTAGTGGATGAAGCTCATCAAACTAAGTACACTATTCATCCAGGAGGTACCAAAATGTATCAAGACATGAAAAGAACATTTTGGTGGCTGAATATGAAGAGGGAAGTAGCCGAGCATGTAGCTCATTGCCTCACATGTCAACAAGTGAAGGCAGAACATATGCGCCCTGCCGGTGTACTCAGACCACTAGATATCCCAGAATGGAAGTGGGAAAGCATTGGCATGGATTTCATCATAGGTTTACCCAGAACTCGTGGTGGACTTGACGCCATATGGGTCATCGTTGACCGGTTGACCAAATCTGTGCACTTCTTACCCATAAAGAGTACATGGTCGTGGAGGTGCTAGCTGCATTATATGTAAAGGAGATCGTGCTGTTGCACGGTATTCCGTCATCTATTATCTCAGATTGAGATCCAAGGTTCACCTCTCATTTTTGGAAAGGTCTGCAAACTGCCCTTGGTACGAAGCTTAATTTTAGTACTGCCTTTCACCCGCAGACTGATGGGCAAACTGAGAGGACAAATCAAATTGTAGAAGACATGTTAAGAGCCTGCATTATAGATTTCAATGGTCATTGGAATGAACACTTACCCTTGATTGAGTTCTCCTATAACAATAGTTACCAGGCGAGTATTAAAATGGCACCATTTGAAGCACTTTATGGCAGGAATTGTAGATCTCCTGTGTGCTAGAATGAAGTGGGAGAACAACAATGGTTAGGACCTGACATGGTACAGAGTACAACCCGAGATATACAGATGATACGAGATCGACTCAAGATTGCTCAGTCTAGACAGAAGAGCTATGCTGATAAGAGAAGACGGGATCTGGAATTTCGAATAGGAGATCATGTGCTATTGAAGGTATCTCCTACCCGTGGTATTCAAAGATTCGGAGTGAAAGGAAAACTTAGTCCAAGATTCATTGGTCCTTTCGAAGTACTTGAAAGGATTGGTGAAGTTGCTTACAGACTGGCCTTGCCACCAAATTTGGCAGTGTGCACAATGTCTTCCACGTCTCCATGCTTAGGAAGTATGTGTACGATCCTACACATGTCATTCGTCATGATGATCTGGTGTTAAACAAGGACATGACGTATGAGAGAAGCCGATCAAGATATTGGACCGGAAGGTGCACAACTCAGAAATCGTCCCATTCACGTGGTGAAGGTCTTATGGAATAACCGCGGAGTGGAAGAAGCCACATGGGAACCAGAAGGAATTATCAGACGCAACTACCATGATCTATTCGGTAAGCCATTCTCTCCTGTAAGGTCACATGAATTTGGGGACCAAATTCTCTTAAGAGGGGGAGGATGTAACAACCTGGATTTTATAATAATTAAAATTTAATTATTTGAAAAATTAATAAAAGAAAATTAATAATGGAAGATTCACACAAAAGGGAATTAAACAAAACCCATTAAATGAAAACAAGTAATGGGCCTTATTAAATGGACCCATTAGAAATTAGTGGGCCAAAATAAGAATTTATAAAAGGGGAATAATAGGAAAATACTCTAAATTCATAACTAAAGTATTACTTAAATAGAAAAGAGTTATTTAATACATTAAATAGCTAGTTTGAGTCATAATAGGATTCCTAAACCTACCCTATATGGTTTAGCACGAATTTAGATCTCATCCAAGTCTAAATAGGGATTGGAAAGCAAGGAAGGAAGGTTAGAGTTAGGAAATCTCGGAATTTAGAGAAATTAGAGTAGAAATAGGAATAGGAATTCATGCATGCATAAATACACCTCATAAACCTCTTGGCCGACCCTAGCTCGTTGCCAAAGGTTTCTGGACGTGGGGAAGAGGTCAAGGAGGAGAGGATCGTAGGAAGAAGGTGTTCTTGAAGCTTCTTCCTCGTTTTTGGGAGTTTCAACCCTAGAAGACAAATAAATCCAAAGGTAGGCATTCTCACAAGCATAAAAGATGAAACTTTTTTGTAGGATGTCTCGTCTATCAAGAACGAACCCTCAAGTTTCATAATTTTCCATCGAGCATATCTTTAGTTCTTGATTTTTCATGTTCTGCAACTTACATGACCCCGAACCCTCTTCATAATTCTTGTTCTCCTTGAATACTCAATCTCATGCCACGAAATTTTTATTGTAGGAACTGATGCATGTTAGGCATCTTTCGCCCCTAAAAGCCCTAAATTTCATCGAGCATGTTGATCGAATTTAATCAATCTTTCTCTCTATGTGACATGTTCTGAATAACTCGTTCTTGCCCATGTTCAAACCCTATATGAACCATGTTCTCTCTTTGATTCGATTTACTGGAAGTGCCCTTACATGTCTACTTTAAATTGCAACTTGTTTCGTGATTTTTCATCGACTATGTAATTAGTATGATTTTTCAAGCACCCTGTATCAATTTGATTCTTGTTGGCCCGCAATCCCAAGCCTGGTCTGATTCCTGTCAGAGCCAGGCGCAGACCACCGATTGCAACAGGCCGATATGTCGCCTTCTGGGTCTGATTGCGACCGCCCACCTGTCGCGTTCTCAAGCCGTCGCGACGCTTTCCTTGTCGCTTTCTGAACGCGACAGGAGACCCCGTCGCGTTCTGTCCGCCTGAGCAGGCAGCCCTGTCGCCACCCTTTTCATGCTCTGTCGCGATCTGCCTGTCCCTGTCGCTACCCTTACAGGCCTATGTCGCCTTCACAGGAATTTTGGTGAAAAACCCATAAAAAAATAATTCTATCACTTTCTAAATAATCCTTACCCTTTTACAGTTATACCCCCAGTAAAAACCTTGCTAAAATGGAGCAATATTGAATAATTTTAAATACATCTTCACGACTTATTTCTAGCTATGATTTCTCTTACACATGCACACACATGAACCATCCATATATGGCTGAAATCATGCAGAAATATTCTCATAATGTATCTGGTTTTATTGAAATAAAGTACATTACTTGCCTATTTTAAAGGACTTGTATTCGTTTCTTGCGTTGTTTTTATACCGATATCGACGCTCCACTGTTATAGAATTCCTCTAGAACGTCGAGCACCTGTTTTATATACACACTTGGCTTGTGTGTGAACTCTCCGTCGGATATTCCTTTCGCCGGACTAGTGAACTCTTGCACAAGGCCTCCGTAAGTCTCCTCTGATCATGGATTCCCACATGGTTGACGACCGGTTGTACCCTAACACCTATGATACCCTTTAGGGATCTATATGATCCAAACGACTATTAGAAGTTCGCTCTTACCTTGAATCATGCCGGACCTCTGGACTTATGCATAACATGGCCAGCGGGAAGATCGTGAGTTCCACCTGACTGCCAAACATGTGCGCGTGTTGTGCAACTGTTACTATCGCCTGTTACTCGGAGAGTTTTGCGTGCAATAACCCTTAGCTCTCATCTACTGTCTCTACACTCTCGTCCATTCATGTTCACTCTACTATCTCGTCTATTCATCTAGTACTCTCATCTATTTCTTGGTACTCTATTTGGCCATTAAATTGATTGTCTACGATAAAAAAACATGACTATGCTAGGCAACATTATAAGGGCCCGATCTGGTCCTTGGGAGGAGCACCTGAAAGGCTATAACTCGCGGGGGTCTAATGATCTGGGTGATGGCATACACCTAACGCATGTACACGCAAGATTTGATCTATGGCAATCAATTAATCAAACAGTCAATTATTGGTTTACTTGAATCTCGTGGTTGAAAGAATATCGACCAACACTTGCTATCGTGACTTGTGCACTGTTGTGCAACTTTACTTGTTATCTTGTTATACGGCCAATCCGATATCAACACTTGTCGTGCTATACTCGTCATGCTATTATTATACTTGTGCTAGTTGTGCTATGTCCATCTTGCTGTTCATGCTATACTCGATACTTGTGCTATTTTGGAAACTATACTCGATCTCGTGCCATTGTGCTATCCTATTACCTTTGCTCTATCCCTTGCTATATTTTGACTCTCTTGTACCTGCTATCTTTTACCATACCTGACTCTCTCGCTCTATCATTAGTTACTCTGCCTTTATGTATTAATTACTTAAAGCTGCTTGACTCATGAGATTTAAGTCCTACTGGGCGTTGTTCGCTCACCCTGCGGTTTTGGTTATTGTGTCTCAGGTAAGTCGGACAATGACGTTAGATGCACCCATGGGACAAGACCCGAGTGTTGAGTGACCTGGAATTAGTTGATGAAGATACTCTAGTACAATGGAGTCTAGTAGATATTGTTTTTAGGTTTCTTTCTAATGTAATGGAGTCAATGAGCTATATGTTTTGGCTCTGGATTAGTGGTTGTAATAGTCTTAGTGGAATTTCAATGAAATGAAGAGTTTTATTCCAATTATTGTTCATTAGATACTCTGATTTATTCAACTGATTGTACATATTACTCTACTATGTACTTCATTCACATCTCCCCTGATTTATTCCGCTGCTAAATTGGAGGGGCGTGATAGTTGGCGCCATCCGATATGGTGCCTTAGAAATCGACATGGTGCCCGGCAACAGCTCGATAGTAAAGTCCACCTATCTGTGTGGAGCTATACCCGGTAAATCATCTGGGAAAACATCTGCAAATTCCCTAACCATAGGAACTGCCTCTACTGATTTCCCAGCTTCAACCAGACTCACAGAAGCTAAATAAGCTACACATCCCGCATTTAGCAATTTTCTAGCTTTGATTGTAGAATTATCAGCTTAGGGGCATAGAAAGGCATACCTTGATATTCAAACACAGCTCCATTAGGGAGATAAAATCTGATTCTCTTCTTTCTGCAGTCCACCATAGCCCCGTAGGCTTCTAGCCAATCCATACCCAAAATGATATCATAATCACTCAATTGCAAAGCATATAACCTGACTGGCATCTGGTTCCCCTGAATCATAACAGGAGCTTCATCTATATAACACGTGGTGAGCATAAACTCACCCGAAGGAACCTCTACCGCCAATTCACAAAACTTCTCTTCTAGAGGATGAGCCATACAATCCAAAAACTCTTCGGAAATGAAAGAATGAGAGGCACCCGAATCAAATAAAACTCTGGCTGAAAAATCATAAATAAGTATTATACCTTCTATTAAGTTCGATGCCTCTGCCTGGGCACGGGTGATAGCCATAACTCGGCCCCTACCTTGCTGCTGCGGTGCTCCTCTACCACGACCTACTGGTGGCTGTTGAGGCTGCTGCTGCTGCTGAACACCTCTACCATACCCATACTCTCTCGGATAGGGGCAATTGCGAATCAAATGCCCCGGCTGATCACAATTATAACATCTGTAGCCCGGTGGAAGTGTGGGCTGTCTGGCGGTACTCTGCTGCGACTCCTCCACCTCTGGTCTATAACCACGTCCCTGCTGAAATTGCTGACGACCTCCTCCTCCTCTTCCTCGACCCTTAAACACTTGCTTCAATTTCTGGCCCCACTTGCTAAATCCTGAAGAAGAAGGTCCCGCTGGTGCCTTTCCCTTACTAACTCCTGCTGACTGCTGGGGTAGCCGAAAACTACCCGAACCCGACTCGCTCGCCTGACGAGTCCGAACAGATCTCTCAAGTGTGGCTGCTCTTTGGGCTGCCTCCTCAATAGTCTTGCACATAAGTGGTATCACCGCATTCTGCAGCTCTACCTTCAAACCCGAATAAAATACTCAACCATCATGGCATTATCCGATACCACATAAGGTGCGTAACGACTAAGTGCCATAAACCACATCTGATACTCTAAAACTGAGGAATTACCTTGCTGAAGTGTCCGAAATTGCTCTCTTTTTGCTTGCTGCACTTGAATTGGGAAGAATGTATCATTGAACACCTCAAGAAATTCCGACCAAGCAATAGCCTCCTCTGTCCTGCCTGCAAAGGCGGTCTGCATCTTCAGACGCCACCATTCCTGCGTAAAACCTCTCAATTGATATGTAGCTAACATGACTCTGTCCGCTGTTGGACACCTCATGGTCACAAAAACCCTCTCAATCTCATGAATCCAGTGCTCCGTTGTATCTGGATTCGGCCATCCTGTAAAAGTGGGTGGCTGCAACCTCAAAAACCTCTCAACCTGCAACACCGACTCCTCTACCATCCTCACTGGTGGTGGTGGTGGTACGGGTACCACAAAAGGTACCTCCTCCCCTGGCGGTGGTGGAATCGGTGCCACATGGACTCCGGCTTCAGCAACGGGTGGTACTACTGCTGGCGGTACCGGTACCTGCTGGTCCATTCTCATCCGAATATCGGTGAGACTCTCCCAGATCCTCTCTATTATACGCTGAGTAGACTCCTCAGGCTTATCTCTCCACCACCCCGTCCCTCCTATCGGCCATTTCAAATTCCTGCACAAACAACATACCAACCACAAACAAGACAACAAATCATTACAAAACCAGGGTCAGCTACTAGTAGTGGACTAGTGTAGAAATAAGGCTATGTAATTTCCCTGTTCCTTTATACTTACACGGACCTTGCTCTGATACCAACTGCGACGAACTGCATTTTTTAAACCCGTTAAACCAATAACAAGCTTAACCCGAGTCCGTCTCCCGCGAACGGGCCGTAGCCTCGCAAGGGATACCACAACACAAGTCCGTAAAAACATAAGGAACACACTGAATCACATGCTTAATTACAATCTCATATATATTCATAATAGATTTACATAGCCAAATTTCAACAAAAGTCAAAATAGTACAAGAGCCTGGGGCATACCCCGAGGTACAACTGAGAAAAGGAAACTACACTGCTGGAGGCGTCTGCCTAGCACCACTGCGACGCGGCTCTGAACTGGAAGACGGTAATGAAACCTCCTCCTCGCCTTCACCTGTTGGCAGTAAGGGTGAGCCTCTCAAGTCACTGGCTCAGTAGGGTAACTCCCCAAAAACCGAGCAAACTAGTACAAGTGCGTAAACAGAAAGCTACGCTAGCGGTTTATATAGCACAAGCTAATAGGCTATTAAAGCTGTAAACACCACTTACCGTTTGCCGACAATGTAAAGCTATATTAATAAATAAACGACAAACCATAACCATGTGTACGTTCTAAAGTAGAGACCGCCACACTCGAGCCATGTAGACTGGTTTGCGACACCAACTACTGACTCGGACAAAACTACACAGGTCTACCTCTCAGCCTCGCAGCCATGGACGGAAGGTCCAACTACCGCTCCACAAGAACAAGACAAACAACTGTGAAGACCAACCAAACAACAAACCTGTGGACCACACAGCCACAGGCCCATGCCTGGCACCTCTAGAGACTCTAGCCCGAGCTCCCTAGAGTAAGGCACTAGAAAGCACTAGCTGGGGACCAGTGACGTCTACTAGTGTCCGTACCCCCAACTACGAGTGCGCTACAAGCGACAAACACAAACACAAGTCGTTGTCCTACTGTCATCTTTCCCTCAGCTGGACATACAACTCAAACATAGAAGTGAGGGTGTCCAGGACAGATGACACAGACCTCTACAGTACAACACAAGTACCGGGACAAGCCCCGAGCTAACAGCCTGGCTCATAGAGAACCTGGGGCATCCAACTGAAGAGGTAACCACGACAGGCGTCGTACTACTCGTCACGCATACAAAACCACGTGCACACCGCACAAACCACGTAAAACCTCACGTCTTCCACGTGAACAGCCTGTCCACAACACGTGAACGCAAGTCACACCACGTGAATACCATGCCAACACATAAAGCACACGCTGGCTACGTAACCGGTACTCTAGTCTCGTAAGTGACACGCTCCCAGAGCGTCGTGAGTGCCAATGCATCGCTCATTTCATATCATGCACGATAAATAAAAATATCGAATAACTCCACCATTAAAACCACCACAATAGGGCCTCTCGGCTATAGTCGCTCCATAGCATGGGGTCGCAACCAGATCGCGATGCCACGACATGTCGCAATGGAAAACCTTATCGCGACGGGTTGGCCTGTTGCGACCTTGTCGCGACAGGTGGTTCTGTCGCCTTTCAGGAAGGAACCCTAATCCGGGGAACATCCTCCGGATTACCATTTCACACCTGAAAAACCACCCTTAGTTCATAATTTCATGCTTTAATGGGGTTCCTAGCATGATATCTATCATTATTGAAGCAAATAACACCCTCCACGAATGCTACATGCAATCCACAACCTAAAAATAAGAGGAATCACCCTACCTCCATGAAGAACATGAAGAACAGAAATCTTCGGTGTTTTCCCCCGCTCCACACACGGTCCTCGCGTCGGAAGACGCCCCAACACCTCGTTCCCACGGCAAATCACCCTCAGAAGCCCGCAGCAGCTCTCCCCCTAGCCAAACAGAGCATAACCAGCTCTGTCTGGCCAGTAGGGTTTAAGAACCTGCTACGGTTAAGAACGTGACCAAACCCTCCATCGTGACCAGGTCGCGACGGACCTGGGTGTCGCCTTCCTAGGGCTGACGTCCGCAGGTCGCCCGGCGTGCGACACACGCGCACATGCGGACGATCAGTGCCTCTGGGCGGCAACGGGAATGCGACATGCAGGACCGTCGCGTTCAGAACACGACATCCATACCCGTCGCGTTCACAGACAGTGAACTGAGGGGTGCTATGGGCCCAAATAGCCGGCCCAATAGGCCCCAAAAACCTGCAGAAGGACCTGGAGCACACCACATTGACCACACGCTGGCCACCGCAAACACCAAACACAGGATCCACATGGATCCGAAAAATGCGCGACGTTACAACCGGCACCACGGACTCGTTCTGAAGTCTCATCATGTCCTTCCTCTTCTGCATTGCCGCCATCACAGATGCACACACACACCCCACCACGGGCAGAGAGAGAGGGAGAGACAGAGAAAGGGTGAGAGAGTTCAGGAGGAGGGAAGAATAGAGGAGAAAGGAGGAGGTGGCCTTATAAGGAAGCCACCATTGCCAACATGGAATGCGAAACTCTGGCCCCCCAGAATCGGAGGATTTCTTGCAGAGCAATCCACGGGAATGCCACTGACAAAGCGCGGAGGAGGATGCGAGGGGAAGAGCTCCGACAGGGAATAACAATTTCGAATGACTTCCCATCTTGCTCTGTAGGTTCTCGAACAGGTGCCTCGGCAGATTCCTGCATCCAAATCCAGATCATAACAAGATCAAACACATTCACACCAGAATTCTTGATCACGGAGTCGGCAGCAGAGTTTTGCAGAAGAATCACCGGGAGTATTTGAACATGATGATGCTGCTGATGAAGGTGACCCAGAGGCCATGCCCCAGGCGGTGGCGAAGCTGAGGTGGGCGAGCTTGACGTGGGTGAGGGAGAGGGGGGCGGCGGAGGGTGAGGAGGGGGAGCCGTCGGGGGAAGGAGCCGAAGATATCAGGGATGAAGACAGGGAAAGGGATTTGCAAAGATTTTTGGGATTTTGGGGTTTCCAGATGGGGAAGAGGGGTTTGGAGATGGCGGTCGGGATTTGGGGTTCTCAAGTGTGGAAATAGAGGTTTCCAGATAGTGTTGTGGGGAAACAGGGAATCATGATTTTTTTTATTTACTAACAATTTTTTCGTATCTTCTCATTTACTTAAAAATTTTGGCACGTTATAGTTACGAAAAGAGTGCAAAAAATAATATTATAAAATAAAACGTATAATTATTAACTTATTTATTCTTACAAAATTTAAAATCATAAGTATAAACTGTTACTATAAATCAATTTTGTTGTAGTGTTCCAAGGTCAACATAGAGCTGATTACCTCAAAATATATAGTTACACATTTTATTACCTCACGATATACAAAATATTAATCATTTGAGTTCTCGTATATTTGAGCTTAACTTCATAATAATATTTTTGGCATGATTGTTCAAAATATTTTACATTTTTTATTTTTTTGCAAATTTTTGTATTGAATTATTAATTTTTATTATGTAAAAAAAATTGTTAAATAGAAAAAATGACCAAAAAATTTTTTATCTTGACTAAAGGTTATCCTAAACTTAGCAATCAAGAGCTGCATAGTCTCTTCTTTGTCATATGCAAAAGAAGAAAGAGAATAAAAAAGAAAGCAAAGAAATTACAAAGGGTGAAAAGAAATAAATAAAGAGAAAAAAATAAAAACCATCTATCAAGGGTAGGTGAGATTGTCTCGCTCCTAATCTCTCTCTCTCTCTCTCTCTCTCTCTCTCTCTCTCTCTTCCTTTTTCTTTCTCTTCACTCATTTTTCTCTTTCTATCTTGTCCTCCCTCTTTCTTTTCTTCTCTCATTCTCAGTGTAGAAAGTTCTTCTATTTACAGTGACAAAAGTCACCATAAAAAATGAAATATCGCCATTAAAGACTATTTGCGGCGACATTGTAATCGCTGTCTATCGCCGCGAAAAATCTTGTTGCGTTTGATTTTATGCGGCGACAAAGTGTAGTCGCCGTATTAATATTTTGTAGCGACATACTTTGTTGCCATATAAAATACTTATGATGACTATATGGTTGCTATAAAAAGTTTTACGGTGACTTTTATCGCTACAAAATACGTTTTGTGATGACATTGCACAAGTCTGGGCGACATGTCATGTCGCCATAAATAGTCATTTACAATGATTATTGTCGCTATAAGTAATGCCTAAAAATTTTATATGTTCTATAAATTCTTAACGTAAGTCTGTACAATATATAATACAATTACAAATTCAATCTATACTATTTTTACACAAACAACAATCACATCACAAAAATAAAAATAAAATTCACATCTGTATAAAAGTGAATGGAATTCAACATTTAACATCTTAAAGTCACATAATTAAGTTTAGGCAACTAAAATTACATCAAGATCGATGTCCTAATCCCTATGAAATTGAGACATCATATCCATGAATTTTTTTGTTAACCATCTCGTTCAATTGCGATGACATTTCACTTTGCAGACGAGCAGTCACCTCTTCATGTTGCTTGCAAGTTTTTCTTGGATCTTATCTAGATCTTCTCTTTGTTTGAAAATTATCTCCTCTATTTGTATCATTCTCTTCTCCTTTTCCTTCACTTAGGATTGAAATCCAGCAATGGTAGCTGCTGTAACAGCTGATTTTGAAGGTGGCCTTGGACTGCAACCTCGTCCTCTGACATGACCAGATCTTTGTCCAACCACAAAGCCAAGTACCTCCTCTAGAGTTAATGCTACTGGAGAGTGACATGATTGTGATGCAAGCTCTTCTAATTTATCTTGGACAGTTTCCTCTATTTTATGAGTTAGAAAAAGAGAGAATTAAAGAGGAGCTAATGTGAATAATTCAACAAAATCATATTAAATGATTAATAAATAATACTATAACAAATACAATATACATAAACTTCTCTTGATTGTTCACTTCCCCAAGAACCATCCTTTTTTTTTTTGATGTGTTAGTCTCCAAAGTTCTTGTGCTGGAGGCTCTTCTCCCTCTTCATTCCACTGTGAAACAATAATAGTTTTCCCAGTTTTAAAAAATTCATATATAATTAAAGTTAGTAAAAACTTAAAAAATGATGTACCTATGTCCAACTAACTTGCTTGAACGATCTTCATCCTGTGACATGACTAATCACCTGCTTAGAATGATTAACTTTGTTTCTTTCACTCATTGCCTATATTATAAATGAAGAGATATTATATTATTGAACAAATATATATTTCTATAAAAATTAAAGAATAATTATTTTTAATAGCATGAATTTTGACGATCCAAAATAATTTACCAACCATGCCCACTCATTGGCATCTATATCCTCTGGAGGGTTTTGGAGACAACACTCATCAGTTACGTAAGATATATAATGATGATACAATGTGCTTCGAACATCTCGAAATCTCTGACCAGCTATCTCATAAATGATTTTCCTAACATAAATATCATTGTAAACTTCATCTCCAACTTTAAGCTCAAATTTGTCCTACACACATTTAAATTGCTTGATCTGAGGTACGAGCTGAGAGAGAAAAGAATGGAGCTATGATGCTACCCTTTCAAAAATAATAGACTCTCAAAGAAAAATAGAAGTGAAGGCTTCAAAAGAGCTTAGAACATATCAACTTGGTAAGGGTGCACTGCTCTTCTAATCTGAATGGTGGTGAAGATCTCTGTGTGTAGCATGTTCACTTATCGTTTATTCTTCACAACCATCGTCTTCTTATAAGTATTTCTACCTTCTTCAGATGAGACCGTTGAGATATCTGTTGTCTCTCATCTCTTGATGCTCATTTCCATGCAACCGCAACTGGTGTTACATTGTAGAAACATGTGCTACCGAAAATCTGTAGGCATTAAATGCTAAGAGAGAGAGATGTTCTCAGTATCAGTCAACGTGCAAAGAGATGTTATATAGATATATCCATTCTGTCACCATATAAAGCATAAGAAGACTTGTTATAAGAATGACAAACCTAAAGCTCTTTCTGCAAGGGAGCTTGTTATATCCATTCTGTCACTATAGAAAGCATATGAAGACTTGTTGTATCCATTTTGTCATCATATAAAGCATAAAAAGACTTGTTATAAAAATGGCAAACCTTAAAGCTCTTTCTGCAAGGGAGCTGTGTCCTGTGACTAACCAAGCCATAGACATATGTCTTCGAATACTTATATGAGAAGATGTGTTTCCAAGAAAGATATGTTCCTTTCTGTTCACACGTAAAGCATTAGAAGACTTATCATGAAAAAGACAGGCAGTCAAAAAGTCACACTACATGAGAACTAACAGCAATTTTGGCGTATAGAAGACATCTTAGAATGCTTACATATATGAAGCAGATGGCGGCCGATTTAAATTTTAGGCGTTCAAATCGCTAAGGATATTTAAACACTTGTTTGTCATAGTATCAAAGATTTTTTTAGAGGGTTCCTTGATTAAAAGATATGCAATAGTTAATAAGGTATCATCAAGGATAATAGCTTGATAATGATAATAAATATTTTATTTGAAATAGTATTTGATATGATAAAGCCAATCGATATTCAAGTCATAAAAACAATCATGTCTAAATATAACAGTAATCGATGTGAGTTGATCAGTAATCGATGTGGAAATTGATATGATAAAGACAATCAATGTTTTGAAGGGCAATCGATGTTTTAAAGGTAATCGATGTCTAAAGACAATCGATGTCTAGAGGAAATTGATGAATAAAGGCAAATGATGTTAAAGACAATCGATGTTTTCAAGGGCAATCGATGTAGAGCTTCGACTAGTCAAGAAACAACGTTGTCGGTCAAAGTGGAACTCCAGATATAAGGAAGTGGACTTCGAATATGACGAAGTGGGACTTCGACTCATCACGACAAAAACATGCATGACGAAGTGCTAGCTTCGAATATGACGAAGTATAATTTCATATATGACGAAGTCAGCTTCTATTGATCAAGAAGCAAAATATGCGTGACTTCGAATGATGATGTTTAAAGCTATGGATGATGAGACTTGACTTCGATTGGAATTATGAGAATATTATCAGTGATGTAAAATATGAACTTATCAATAAAACTATGAATGACAACAAAGAGTACCATCAAATGAACACTATCTAGTGGACTTAGAAATTCTTGGAATAGTTACAATAGTGATCCATTTCCTTTTAAGTTTCTTGTTGACAAACTTAACCAAAATGATATTAATGTAGAAATATAAAAATATTCTGATAGATTTTGTTATCATCAAAATATATAATTATGGAGATAAAGGAGTCAGCAATAAGTGTTCTGATTAGTGAACACTTGACTTAAATTGTTTTGATTAGTGATCAAGTTATTATGTATAGTTCTGATTGATGATGTTTTCATTTCGATTAGTGTTTGTTTGTTTTCAAACACATCGATTGGTGAACAAAATGTCTTTTACTTATGCTATGCATCGATTACTAACCATATCTTTCATGTTATATTGATTACTGATATCTTGTCTCTTGGTGCCTAATGAAAATTCAAATATATATATTTTTTGATAGATAGAAAGCTTCTACCTAACACAGCAGGGTGTCAGCAAGAAACGTGGACCGGGTAACAGAGGTATGGGTTAACTGACATTTTTTACTTTTCTATGTCACCATCCTCTTCCTTGCATTAAAAGCTCTCAAGACAAAAGGAGAATGGAGACATCTGTTAGAAACAAGAAAGCAGTCGTTAGATTTGAGTAAGTAGAAGAAGAAGAAGAAGATCCAACAATTATCTTCTCAACGGTCTTCTTTAGCCACTCTATAAAGGGTTGAAGGCTTCGAAGAGAAAATAGCACTATAAGCAGCATTGAAGATCCTTCTAATAGAGTGTACATTCAGTGAGGAGCCTAAAAGATGCACACACTCAAAGAAAAGAGAGCAAGAGCTCAAGCCTATTCATAGAAGTGAAGGAGTGCTCAAGCAGAAATCTCTTCAAGCATTCCAACATTCAAGCATTCTCTTTCTCATCTCTCTCTGTGTGATATTGTAAATATGGGGGAGAGTTTCTGAGACTGAATGCTAAGTTGCCTTTATTTTTATTTGCTCTTAAGTTGCTGTCGTGATGAAGAAAGTTTAAGTTCATCTTTTCTGAATTTGGTCTCGACTTGTGTTTTTTCTTTTCCTAGGAAAGACTATAGTGTCCAATTGTGGGACTGTATATATTGTTCCTCTTCCTCTAAGAAAAGAAAACTAGTAGGTAGCTAGATGTGTGACCAACTGGGGTCTGTTTTAGTATATTTACTTTTGAGCCTGTAAAAAAAGTGGATTACCTACTTGCCTATGAAAGAGAAGAAGACCAGCTGGGGAGCTGGATGTTGTATATTTTTAAGAGGGACTGTACCATTGGCTAATGAAATCTTAAGAATTTATTTGGAAATTGAATGTAGGGCTTTCATTTGAGAATTTTGAATCAAGATAAATTCTATGTGTTATCTATGTGTGATTATTTCTACGCCTTTATTTATATTGTCACGCCACGACGCGGAATATCAAAACGCGAGGCAGTTGCAAGTAAACGGGGATAGAGCATATACTAGACATCAACCATTGCACAATGTATAATACTAAGTCAAACCTTCTCATTAATATATTTCAATGTCTAGTTTAAACCACTAATATCAGAGCCAATCTATAGGGCCCAATTACATAGAAATAAAAGAAAGGACTAAACTCCAACTGTGACGGCCCTCATTATACCGGTACGGTTATACCAACCCACGTCGGTATAGTGAGCACTGCCACAGTGGGACATTTACCCAAACGATACAAACAGCTGAGATACACGCGAATATACAACAGAGTAGCGGAAGTAAAAGACAACAGTCTTCATCATTCATCATCCACATTAAACATACATGCAATTCGCAATTAACACAAAAAGGAACTAAAGTTCACATAATTAAACTACTGAAATGGAAAACATAATGTCCACACTTTTACATTCTTTTCATAATACTCTAATACAATGTTCAAATTACATACTTATGAAATACACAATCTCAAGGAAACCCCAAAGCTAGCTAATCTCCGTGCTCGGAGTCCGTCTCTGCTACCTCCTCCGAAGGTGCCACATCACCAACTGCACCTGTATGCCGAAGCAAGGAGTGAGTCCAAGGACTCAGCAAGCAACACTACTCATGATAATCACGTACGAGTCCTAGTGGTTTCTACATGCACATTTACAATTTGCAACACATAGCATGCTAGTCAATTCAAGTTTCAACCTATCATGAAAGTTTACAATCTTATACATGAATCATGCTTTCAGATTTCTAACATAAAATTTACCTATCACATGCTCTCTATTCAATTTACTCATGACACTTTAATCTTTAAAGAGCTAAAACATGGGAGTTATCAACATGAACATTATGCACACATGAAAGGGGAACACCACTAGCATGGATTTCACATGTCCTTAAGTACATACATAACCTTTTCACATGCTTTGGGTTGCTGATTTCACATGGTTTAACGGCTGTAAACCTATACATGAAAGCTACAACATGGCATAAAACATATCATGTGATCATACAATCATGCTATCTTGTACTGTTTTCCACCAATTATCCCTAACATGGATTCTAGGCATCTTTGCACATAATAGCATGATGACAATAACATAAATCACCGATTTCACATGATTTCAGATTTGTCTCACATGGTTTTCAATAGCATATTCTCACATTTTTAACTTCACATTCTCTTTACACAAGTTTCCTCTTTCACATGGTTCACTTTACACATACACATTCACATTGTCACTTACACATTTACACATGAACACATACACATTACACATTTCACATTTTTAGGTGCCGTGACACATAGTCCAAACACCAAAGAAGGACATATACACATCACATTACACATAGACTCCATCTAGGCATTCCAATGGCGACTCTTGGACTGCGCAGACCGGGAGAACAAGTCTCCACCCTAACCAGTGGTACTTGTCCACCTCCAGGATTTCCCCCTAATGCCCTTACGGTCACTTACACATTGAACTTTCTCAGGGGGACTTTTCCCTGATACAGCTCCACTGCCCTCTATGGAAGCAGTGTCACATTGGCACAGTTACACATTTATACATTTACCGTTTTACACATAGTTTGACACTTCACACTTTTTATCACATTCACTTTCTTACTCACATGAATATCGCTGTTTTTCCTAACATGGTACTACAGAATTTCAGGAGTTTAACACACATAATTTTCACTAATTAAGTTGGTTTTAGACAATAACTAATCACATTACGACAATATACGTAGATTATCACATTTCACATGAAAATACATAACTTTTTATTTACTGATCCAAATGACCTGAAATTTTAACCACATGTTGTTTTCGGGTTCAAGATCATACACTCAAATTTTCAGATTTTTTGAGCTAAATAGAATTTACAGAAAATGAAACACTTATTTAGCATACTATTCACAACTTAAGTTAACATGGGGTTAACATATCCTGCAAATTGCCACTTACTGTTTTAAACAGAGGCTACTAATATATGCATGATTTGAGAATACAAAATTACCCTAAATCATACATCTATGGATTTCACCACAACCATTCTTGCATGCTTTTATTTTACCGAGCCAGATTTATTAACAATTTACACAAGCATGGATAATTTACCAAAATTGCAAACCCATATACTGACCCACCAATCTTCATGATCAGACCAAAACCAAGACATTCATACTAATCCTAATCATGAACAAGGATTTGCAAGATTATCTACAAGTCATGCTCACAAGTTTAAAGGGGTACAATTATCCTACATTTACCATCACGCATCACACTCATTCACACACCACAATTGATAAAATACATAGAGTATAGAATTACCATATATCCTCATACGGAAAACATACCGAAATTAATGTATAAGAAGGGCAGAACAGCTCACTGTTCTGTCCAGAACAACTTGGCGGCGGTCTCTGGCCACTGACTCAGAGTCAGCGGCAGGGCCGATGGACGCCAAGCATGATCTGGGCGTCCAGGACCTTGCCATCAAGCCAGGTCTGTGCAGAAACACAGACCCGAGCTCTCAAACTTGGGTGAATGGGAGGGTCTAGGACTCGAGGAAAAATCCATAAAAATGATAGAAACGACCTAGACACATACGGGAATACCTTGGATAGGTCACTTGCCTTTTTAAAAATTCTTCCAAAGGGTTTAGGGCTCGGTGAAGCTCTCCTTGGGCTGTCCCAAGAAGTGCAGAAATCCCTCCAAAAGATCTCTCCTCCGGGCTCCTGGATGGTCTCCATGCCAAGGGGATGTCGGGGAAGCCTCCTCCTTTGATCCAGCTACCTTCTTGAAGCAGTGGAACGCCGGATCAAGCTCCAGGGGGTCGGATTTGTGGGTGCTAAGAGGGGTTTTTCTCACAGACTTTCTCTAGGGTTTTCTTTCTCTTTTCTCCTCTTGCAAAGGTCAAGTGAGGAGTGGGGAGAGGCCATTTCGGGTTCAGACCTAAGGATAGTCTCTCTCCCACTCACCAAGCTGATTTGATAGCCTTCAGAGCCGTTGGGGACATCCCCCAATGGTTGGCTTGCCTTGTTTCAGAAGCTTGCAGCTCTGCTGCGCATGCAGGCCAGAGAGATTGGCGTCCATATCGCTGGACGCCAGGGTTAGTGTTGGCGTCCAGGTCTGGACGCTGACACCACCTAAACGGCCTGGGGTTGACGCTAAGGGGCCTTCGGCCAGAACCCTAAGTTATTCAGAAAACCATGCATACCGGGCATATATACATGCAATATGTATACAGTATTATATCCATACTATCACCATGCAATACATGTATTATTTACATCTAACATAAACACATGCACAATTAATTATACTAATTAATGCGTACGTAAATATGTACATACATACACAAGCACAACATACACACATAAATACAAAAAAAAATGCGACGAAAATTCGAGGGCCTTACACCAACCCTAACTACTACAACGCTGAACACAACAATAGGACGCTAGGGTACTCATGACATCACTCCAGGTCGTTCCCGTCCTCTTGAGTGTATGGTTCATCCTCGGTCTCACTAGAGAACACAACGACAAATAACACAGGGTGAGCGAACATCGCCCAGTAGGACTTAAATCTCAATAGCCAAGCAGGCTTTAAATAGTTAATGCATTAAAGGTAGAGTAACTAATGATAGAGCGAGAGAGTCAAGAAAAAGATACCAAGATAGCACGTGAACGAAATAGTACAACTTTCCAAATATAGACTTTCCAAAAATAGCACGGTGTCAGGAATAGCACAACAATAGCATGATGGCCATAGCACAATAGCACAAGTATAGCAATAGCACAACGAGTATAGTATAGCACTTTGTTGTCAATGGACAATGAGAGAATATAGCACTTTTTGATTGTCATTTAGATAGTCGAGATAGATAGCACTTGAGTGTAATGCCAAACACTCTGATCATTTAACTCCCATGGGCACTAGCACTTTCGGGCGCACATCCCAAGACCAGATCGGGCCCTTTATATTTTGCCAAGCATTTATATTGTTTATCTTTTAGACAATCAGTCAATGGCCAATATAGAGTACCAAGAATAGATAAGCGCACTAGATGAATATACGAGATAGTAGAGTGAACGTGAATAGATGAGCGAATAGAGTGTAAATGAGAGCTAGTGGACATTGCACGTAACACGTCGAGTAAACATGCGATAATAACAGTTGCACAACACGCGCACTCGGTATTGGCAGTCAGGTGGAATTCACGACCCTACCACTGGCCTTGTTATGCACAAGCCCAGAGGTTGGCGTGATTCAAGATGAGAGTGAACTTCTAATAGCCGATTGGATCATATTGATCCCTAAAGAGTTTTCATAGGCGTTAGGGTACAACCGGCTCGTCGACCATGTGGAATCCATGGACAGAGGAGACTTACGGAGGCCTTGAACAAAGACTCACTAGTCCGGCAGAAGGAGTATCCGTCGGAGAGTTCGTCCAAGTCAAGAAAGAGGGTAATTATGAAAACAATTGCTCGACGTTCTAGAGGAGTTCTAGAACAGTAGAGCATCGAGATCGGTGTTTCAAAACAACGCAAAAATCGAGAACAGTTAATTTATAAATAAGTCAATTTAATTGCATAAATTACCAGATAGATTATGCCAATTAAGCCATTTGGATGGTTCAAAGTGTGTGCATGTGTCATGAAATCTTGGATGGAAATTATCCGTGTGTATGTATTTTAAATCAAATATTAAAGTTCAATTTATATTAAGTGCATTTACTGCGGTATAACTGAGAATTAAGGGTATAAGCACAGTAGCAATTTGAGTATTTGCAAAACAGGGGGGTTTTCTGCAAAAACCTATGAACACGACGCACCCATGAAAGGGTTGCGACGGGTTCAGGGTAGAATGCGACAGAGCCTTGCATGGATCCCGACGGGGTGTTCAGAAGCGGCGCTGAGAGCGCGACAGGATAGGCACAGGGATCGCGACGTCGATCCTGTCGCGTTCAGAATGCGACGGGATTACTGTCACAATCCAACCCCAGAACTCGACCTATCTGGCCGTCGCGTTCTGGTGGTCGGTGCCCGAGTCCGACAGGATTCAGACAGGACCTTGGATTACGGGCCAAACTTAAACCAATTAATACAGAAGGCTTTAGAAATTGAGAACAAATCATACATTGCATGAAAAATTGCGAAACAAAATCTAAACGACTCTAGATAGGCTAGGGTACATGCAATTTATAGGAATTTGAAAACTATAAAAGTTTCGACATGCTTCAGCCAAGTTAAATAGGAAGAACATGGAACAGGAATCAGTTGGAGTAAAAGAATTAATTTGCCCATTGGAGTAGATGAAATTAGGGCTTCTAGGGGCGAAGGTAAGGCATTAGAACATCCAGTAAAAATTTCGTGGCCTAGAATTAAGTACACATGAACAAGATTAAAGATGGAGGGTTGGGGTCATGGAGTTCACAGAACTTAGAAAATTGAGAACTAAAGATTTTCTTGATGGAAAAATATGAAACCAAAGGGATTTTGTTCATGTTAGATGAGACATCCTACAGAAAAAGTTTCATGGTTTATGTTCGTGAGAATGCCTACCTTTGATTGTTTTCTCTTCTAGGGTTAAGAACTTGAAGAACTCGGGGAAGAATATGAGAGATCTCTTCTCCTTGAATTCTCCCCCTCTTGGCCTCTCCTTGGTCTAGGAACCTCTTGGCATGAGCTAGGGCCGGCTATGAGGGTTTAAGAGAAGTATTTAAGCTTCTCCCTATTCCCTTTCCTAGTTTACATCTAACTCGTATTAAATTCTGAATTTTCTATTTTTCTCTCCCCTTTTTAAGCAAGAGATCTCCTATTTGGGTTGGGAGAGGGGGATTTCGTGGCCAATCAATTAGGGTAGGTTTATGAATCCAATTCTAACTCAAACTAGCTATTTAATGTATTAATATCTTTTTTCTATTTTAATAATATTTTAGTACGAATTTTGGGTATTTCTCTATTATTTCCCTTTTTAAAATCTTTATTTTAGCCCACTAATTTCTAATGGGTCCATTTAATAAAGCCCATTACTTATTTTTATTTGATGGGTTTTATTTAATTCTCATTTCTTTGATTTTCTAATTGCTTTTATTTTTATTTTTATTAAAAATTATTATTTATTTATTTTTTAATTTTTGAAAAATCCAGGTTGCTACATATATTGTAAACAATTCAATTCACTAACCAAAATTTAAAGTGATTAATTGTTTTCACATCTCTCTATCAACCTAGGTATTCATCACCCCTCTAGGTAAACATTGTCATGCTGCGAAGGGCCAACATACTATGCACTGTACACGCTTAGAAACTCATCGGTAACACAATAAGGAACATAATTGATTGTGGAATGAAACCTAATCAGTGCATATAACACTACAAGAAAATTTGGATACGTCAAACTAATATACACCTAGTGGTTGGAGTTGGTGGCACCGTAGAAAGAGAGAACTACCAGTGAATTAAGTCATCACACGATCGTACTGCAAAACGAAGAGGAGACCCACGTCATGAGCACAAGCGGTGAAGATGGAAGGAGCACTATCCAGCTTAGGATGAAAGTGTAGAAGAGATGGCAACCGTTCGAACCTGTGCTTGCATGTACTGTTTGAAGGGCAGTTTCTGATCCATGACAAGGCAAATTCAACAAGCAGATTATGGCGCCCGAAGGAAAGGAGAATGAAAAAGTGCCATAAAAATTATCATTTAATGGCTGAAGGGATCGTAGTATATTCATGACGCATCTCATGTGCGAGAGAAAAAAATTGAGTTACAACCTTATTCTTTTAGTCATCATAAAATCTTTCAAGAATATCCACTAATCTCAGGAATGCAACACGCACATACATAACTGTAAGTTGCACAAGATTTTGTGAGGTGTAAAATTTGATTGCAATATGTAAACAGAATTAACTGGAGAAGTTAGTGGGATAAGGTGAAATAGTGGAGAACGTTTCCCAAAACAAAAAAAAAGGGGCGGGGGGGCGAAACAGTAGAGCTACTTTTTGAAACTTTCTCATGGTACTAGCTAGCTAGTTTGATTCTGAAAAAACAACAGGTATATATGTTCTTTTCTACATTCAGAGTGACTCTGTGCAACTTCAAACCCCCTCCAAAAAGAAAATTGCTCAAAGATGAAGTTTGTTTGCAAGTCCTAATTAATTTCCTACACAGTCGGGAAAGATACACGAGGTCCTTGACATATGTGTTTTCTGTTCAGTGAGAAGAAGTAAATACTTTGCAGACGTCTTAATCATCCTCCATATATATAGATCTACAAGAATTGGATACTCTGCAGTGGTGGATGCAAGTAGAGTTTAGTGGGGTCCTGTGATCACACTGGATCTCTCACCCAACTCACTTTTCTTCTTAAGTTTAATTAAAATTTTTATATATATATTATGGTGACCCCACTAAAATTTAAGACTAGTGCACCCATTAAACTTGAGGTCCATCTTTTTTAATGGACCAAATAGTCATTTTATTGAAATGTGTTTTTTTGTTGTAAATATTTATATTTATATAATTATTATTAAAAAATAATTTAAGTGACTCTACTAAATAAAATTTCTAGATATACTCTACTTTGTACCCGACTGATGGCAAATTCTGAGAGAAGCACTTGATCCTAGGCGAAGCTCAAACAATTGCCTTGGTAAAAGATGGTCTTGATTAGGGCATGCATACGTGAAGATATGAGAAAATTAATTTGCACAAGCACATAAGAATGACTGATTTTGGAAAATGTCTATATTCATCTGCAAATGGCTAATTAAATGCCGCGCGACCTGATGCAATAATCCTATATATATATATATACAAAGTAAATCAAGTACTATGGTATCAAGCACTATCATGCATGGAGGATGAATTCCCGTTAACGGCAAGAAACACAGGTTGCACAAGGTGATAATTAACGCTGGGACAAGAACAAGACCCATCTTCTCCATTGCGTGGTTGTGCGAGTGACCATGGCCACCCTTCCCAAATACAAATTACAAAATGATACTTCCCGCCAAGAAATAGAAACAACAAGGAAGCAAGTCTTCTTCACCAGCAATGGAGTTGGCCATGGTAATGTTGTTCAGTACTGAAGGGTAACCTTGGGATTCTACACGAGGGTATCAATAATTAACATGCATAAATGGGGATAAGCAAAAATAAATAAATAAAACCTTTGCAAAATTTCGAATAACGTAAACCATAGGAACCGTGTGGCTGTTGCCGTCGTTGGCGATGAAGCTGGAGACTGCATACTCTGTTCGGTTGGATATGATTTGCTAAGCATTTTTTTTCCAACTTGAATTGAAACAAATGGGCACTAAAATCAAAGAGAAGCCCCGATTTTGGGATTTTTACTTGGTATTAGAATATGGATTTGGGTCCAAATTTCACTCTTTTTCACTTTCACCTAATTAATCTCCACGGCACGGTCTATTTAACCGTGAGTTGAAACTTAGGCATTAAATGATATCAGATTACTTTTTGGGTTGAACTTCTTATTACTCGTGACTTTAGACTTGTGAATGTGATTTTATAATTTCAATGGACACTAGCATAGGCTCTTGCCCACAACCCGATCACCCCGTCCTAGTCCCCTTTTCTTCATTCTACTGTATTATTGTTCATTTGTTCACTCATATCCTAGGTACGTAGAGTGTATTATTGATGCTTTTCATAGCCAGATAGCTAGTTAGTTCTTCTAGTCAATTAAATAAGAGCCTTAATCTCTTAACGATCTCCATTCACCGGAACTAAAATGTCGCCTATATACAGTATCTGTCTTTGCACAACCTAGGGTATGCTTCTCTAGCATCACATGTGAAACACGTTTAACTGTATTTTTTTCCAATCAAGCCATTATGTATGTGAAAATATATCAGTAGAGTTGTCCTAACTCAATTTTACATGTTTGAGTTGAGAGAGCTCCACTATTTACATATTTTATGAATGTCTATTTTTAATGTGCAGCTCATCGATCAGAGCATATAAGTGGATTTAGGTTTTATCGCAGGGCCATAACAAATACAAAGTGCGCATGCAGCTTGAACCATAACTGTGCGAATGCAAAGTTGTCCGATCATGCCACGTCCCATCGGCTAATGAGGGATTGGGCCGGTTTAGCGGGTTGGCCCGAAGTTAGAGGTATGATGGTCCGTCTCTGCTGCAGGCCGGGGTCAGGAAACCAACGGGGCCAATTTTGTCCCACGGGGTTGGGCCAGCGAGAGTGAGGAACCCGAGCTAAGAGATTAGAGCTGAGTCAGTCCTTTGTTCGACATTTGAATTTCTCCAAACATTGATTATGGAAGTCGAGAAATCATTTCTGTGGTGGTATGATCCTGTTTGGGCCTGAGCCAAGCAGGCCTCCACTGGAATGAGAGAGGGAAGACGATTGCTGGTGAGGACGAAGACCTGCAAAACCAGAAGAGGATCAGGAGGCCCGGTGAAGACCGGGGAAACCCTCCGATGCCTAAGTCAGTGAGGAGCTTGAGAGGCAGGGGGTTTCGGAATGTAAGAGTCGTGTTCGCGTGAGGGGGAACGTACCGTTGCATGGTACTGTACCTGTGTTTTTATAGGCGTTAGTGTCGAGGCCAACGCGCGTAACGTTGGGCAGATCGTTGCCTGAAGAGGCGCCTGGACGCACGCGCATAACGGGAGAAGTTAGACTCAGGCGTCCGTTGGGTTGTCAGGCAGCCCACGCCCCTTGATGGTGGGGAACGTGGCCTGGGACGGTTACAACCGCTCTGTAGGCCAGGGATCCTGCTCGGTGCCCTTTGGACGGACCTTCGAGCAGGTGATGTCCCGGGCTGTTCCGCGCAGCAGGGTTGAGGTCCTCTGTTCGGGAGGCGCCTGCTGACGAGCTCGGCAATGCTCCGCCACGGATAGCCGGCACGGGGATCTTCTCTCTTCTGATCCGTACTAAGGGCGTGGGATCGTATGAGGAGGCCACGTCAGAAGGGGAAGGCACTGATGGGCCTTGACGCGATGGGCCTAGGTGGCGGAAAACAGCCACCACAATTCCGAAACATCTCTTTGTCATCTTGTAAAAGACCAAGTTGGACTCCATATAGTTAGTTGGGATAAAATTTGTCTTCTTAAACAGGAGGGAGGACTTGGAATTAGAAGAGTAAGAGAAACACGGCATCTATCGCCAAGCATCTCTGGGATATTCTTCTCTTGAAAGAGGTTTTACGGATTCAATGGATTCATGGTAGATATCTGAGTGAGTACTTGCAACATATGGACAGCCCAAGCCCATGCATACTTCGAATAAAAAATTGGATAAAACAACATCCAATATATATTTTGGTGAAAGGTGATAAATCTAATATGTAACACTCCACTTAGATCCGGTCCAGTTATCAACTCTCATCGAGTCCAAGGAACGTGTTACATGGGGAACACACCCCAACAAATATCAAATGTAAGTTGATTCATTCACAAATAAATAATAATGCAGCAAAAATGAAGCACAATTCATTAACTTTAATAATCAAGTCCATAGTCCATCAAATAAGTCCACAATGCTATATAGTTCAATTACAATGTTCATAACATAAGTAAATCCTCATATACAATATTTATCACTCAATCGCATAATCATAATTAGTCCTCTCGCTCCGAATCCGATCCCGCTACTAAAGTCTCGAGATCAATTGTCTCACCTGAAATGTTAAGCAAGTATGAGTCTACAACGAAGACTCAGCAAACGACCCAAAAATAGATTACCAATCTAACATATATGTAATGGTTTCAAAACATGTTATTGCATATAGAATTCAGCAACTATACTACTTGCAATATATCATTTATCAAATACATCTTAAATCAAAAGTGGGTACAATTGCTACTAGAACAAATCAAGAGTTTAAGACATAAACTTAACTTCATGATATTTAACTTTGCAAAGAGATTTCAGATCTGATCATGATGACATAAATTCAAGTATTAACATGGCACAATTATCATACATAGTTCCAAGAGTTTGCATATTAAACATGATTACAAAACATTCACCGGAAGGAAGTAAGACAAGTATTACATGAAATCATCATAAAGCAGAAAATAAACTTTTGTATAACATATACATATGTACAAATTTTACTAAGACACAGCCCAAACCACCCATTAGAAGTCAGATAGACATATGAACATATACTCATCACCTAGGCAATTAGTGATAGAGTCCTGATATTACGCAATACTGAGGGAAGCCCTCTCCACCTTAACCAGTGGTACTTGTCCACCTCCAAGATTTCATCTCGTGCCCTCGGAAACATATAACATATTGAACAATTCCATAGGGGCATTACTATGGTCCAGTTCCAGATTACTTCTATGGTGGCAGTGCCTTATTGCCCATATACAAATTCATATACATTTTTCTCCGGATTCAAATACAACATAACATGTTGCCAAATCATATACATATATTCAGATTCTGACAGAGATATATTTCTGATTTATCTTATGCTGCAATTTTTAAACATTTTCCCACAAATCATTTCAAAGACACATTTTTCATGATGATAATCAGGTAAAATAGTTACAGTCATCACAAAATCATAAAATTCTATCATAACATGTCTCTACTATCAAGAATCAAATCAAAAATTTTCATGATTTTCTGGCATATATTATAATTTCTGCAATAATCAAATCAGTGATAAAAATAGTGAAATATTCAACACAATGAAACCGTCTATCAACCTGGTTCAATATTTTTACTGGGTGTATATCATAACCATACAAACCACTATTCAAAATCTCATGATTTTTGGAATCCATAAACTATTTATCAAATTAAAACAGTACTACTGATTTATGTATTTTAGTCATGGAAATTACAGAAATTGTCAAATTCGGATTTCAAATCTATCACAGTATGAAAATATCCCTGTCATGTATTTCTACATAGAAATCACAATTTTATCACGAGCATGTATTAAATATAAAATTTTCTATTACATCCATGCTAAATTTTCAGAATTCAGAAAATTACCTTTAAAACATGGTGTCTAAAGAATTTAACCCAATTTACAGTGTGTCAAAAGTTGTTATACTTAACCCTACCTATTTCATAGGAAGTCCATTCGGAGTTTAAAAACAAAAATATAAGTTCAAATGTAAAAATAGGTCAAAATAATGGACAGAAGAACTTGACGGCAACCCTGTTGCCGTTAACCTCAATTGACGGCAAGAAAGTTGACGTTAAGTTCATCCTTCATGTCAGTCAAGGTTGACGTTCACCTGACAAGAAACCATCACTCTTCCGAGACTCATATAAACCCAAATCTGATTGTTTTGTAAAATTTTAAAATCATGAAAAAATCATAAAAGGTAAAATATAAGGTTGGAAACTTGATCCCTAGGTTACTTGCCTTTAAAACACCAAGGAATCAACGGATTTAACCGATGAAGCCTGCCTTGGTCAACCAAGACAGTCCTCTTTCCGTGTTCAAATCCTCGATCAGCCGGTCTCCGATGATATGAGCACCTTGGAGACACCTTCAGCCTTCAAAAGCACACCCTCTTCAACTCGTAGATGCTTGTTCTTAGCCTCCACGAAGATCAAAACGCTGGATTTCTTCCACTTTTCCTTGAGACTTGGAGAAAACTCCCCAAAACAGTTCCAAGAAGCTAATCCGTCCTTTTTACAAAGTATTGGCCTTCCCAACCTCTGCCCACGAGGTAGGATACGTAACCCCCAAGCGTTTCCTAATTTCTAACCCCTACCATAACTCTACTAGAACTGGACTGCGAAAATTCGCTATCAATTCCGAAAGAAGTAGATGTCAAGATTTACTGCCGTTTACACAGAGTAGACGTCAATCGATATGGACATTTACTTGTAGTTGACAGCAAGAGATGTTGCCGTTAACCTGTTGTTGACGACAGTCGATGTTGCCATCAGAAACATAGGTCGACTCTGCATCCAACCCGAGAACAGACCATACCACTCTACAACATACTAAACTACACAGATATAAACACAGAAATTTCTAAATACAGAATAAAATAGACATCAATTTAAATTAAAAACTATGAATAAAATTTCAGGTATCACATAATATGTGGTATGGCCCATGGATAGAAGGAAAAAGAATCTTTGATACGTTTGGAGGCAGTATTAGGTATATCTTGGAGCTTCTCACAACACGAATTTCTAACTTCATTTTCATGGACAATGGCAGCTGCCGGTCGACACCTACCACAGTAGATCAGATGACAACTCTATGGCAGACAATTGAGCAAAAAAAATGTACCACTACCGAGGGGAACATAGAATTATTTGAAGTATGACAAAGGGGCTTATCAAACTAGAGGAGTTCGGAAGGAATGTTTAGCGGAGGATGTCAGGGCATAAGTGGATTTGGAGTGGGCCAACTGTATATAATTTTTTTCTATGTTCTTGGCAAGTATCCTTGTATCACCTATAAAAGGAAAAAAAAAGTATGCATGTATCGACTTCTCACAATAGATAACATGAAAAGAAGAACATTGCATCATTCCATAGATGTGTTTTACGTCTATAGACAGAAGAAGACACCGATCATTTGCTTTTAAGGTGCTCACATTCCCACTTTACTTGATGTCAAATCGTCATACAAGAATTCACGGGAGTTGGTTAACATGTCTTCAGTAGGAATTTTGGCATCCGTGAAAACGCGGTCGTCATTTTCCATACTGGCGGCCTTCTTCTTCGAGCTACAGTTACAATTTTTTAGGCACTATTCAGTTAAGTTATATTTTTATTTCTTTTCACTCATTAAAGTAGTTTTGTTAAATTTAATTATTTTGTATTAGTTAATTTATTTTTTTATTTTTTATTAAAATATCTGCAGAATACTATTCATTCAAGTTGTATTTTTATTTTATTTCTCCTATTTTAAATTATTTTTATCAAAGTTACTTATTTTTATTATTTATCATA
>JACBKR010000504.1:0-50867 GCA_014218235.1 Colocasia esculenta
TCTCAAAGACAACTCTACCTTTACTGAACACCACCACTACTTGTACCAGTTCTTTCTCAACTCCCCCGCTGCTTACCAAACCAGTTGTCAACAAACCATTAATAGCCACCAACCTCACAATCACATACACACACTTTACACACCAAAAACACGTGTAAAAACACATAAAACCATAGACTTAGTACTAGCAGTGTATATTAACCATGTTTGGGACATTGTAACCTTAACGTCTTTTCATATTCTCACTGGACCAGGCTGATACCAACTGTAGCGACTTGGATACTTATGCCCAATAAGGCTCCATATCCAAGTCCACCTCCCGCGATCGCACCGAAAGTCTCACAAGGGATACCTCATACACACGTCCAGAATGAATATAAAGGACAACCAAAATAGTATAATATACAAGAAAGTACATGTATTTACACTCATTTCCATCAAATTACATTGTTTCAATATAGTATTACATGTCCAAGAGAAAATTACAACTACCTGCGACATACCCTGAGGGAGCAAATCTCACACTAAACACAACTATGACTCAACTACTGGTGGTAGAAGCCTACCACGACACCGCGTTGCAAGCCAAACACACACGCAAACACCTGAAGGAACTGTAAGAGAGTGAGCCTCAACAAGTCACAGGCTCAGTAGGGACCTCCCAAAAAGACCACAACCCAGCAACTAAAAGAAGGAACCAAGTCTTCAACCCCCAAGGTTCTCACTGGTAGCACCAACTAAAATACTATAGAAGTAAACGTGCTAACTATAAACATAATTAAATTGCATTAAACATGAACACACTAGCTGACAGCTCACAGAAATAATAGAAGCCATAGGACTAGTGTAGAAACACCAGTCCACCACCACAATAATTGAAACCACCATGCCACGAGCCACACAGGCCAATCACTAACAGATGGTAACGAGACTGACAACCAGGAGTCAGTCCCCCATAGAAACAAACGAGTCAAGCAAAGGCCACATAGGCCAACCACCAACAAAGAGTAACAGGACTGATTACAGGGTACCAGTCCACCACAATACCCACGGTAACAACCACCTCGGAGAACTACCCACACAAGGGTACCAACACCACAAGTGGAGGGTCACACAACATGACCCCCACAGAAACCGATCCACCTCAACACCTAAAAAGGTTAGCACACTGCGTGCCACAATAGCCAACAACCCAGACAGGGTACATGTACCTGAAACCATGAGGTACCAAAACTTGACCACAAGTGCCGCTATGCCACTAGCACGACACACGAAAAGTGAACACAACCCACAACCGGTGAGTCACTACTCACAAGCCACAACCAACGACAAAGCACGAGTCGGAGGAATGATGCCACACACGGGTAAAAACTATTGGCTCATGATGTCAGTATCTAACCCAGACAACATAGCACAAGAACTACATCTTAGTCTCAGTCAAGGATGAAAGGGCCAACTGCCGCTCCACAACCACATGGTAAGCCAAAGAAACTGTGGAGACCAACCAACTCCACACGTGTAGGTCACATCACTGCATGCCCATTCCTGGCACCTTTAGAGACTCTGGCCTGAGCTCTCTAAGTGAGGCACTGGAAAATAGGACTAGCTGGGGCCTAGTATGTCTACTGGTGTTCGTACCCCCAACCATGAGCGTGCTACAAGCGACTATACACAAACTCTCACACAAGTCACTGCCCCATTGCTGTCTTTCCCTCAGCCGGACGAACAACTCAAACATAGGATTGAGGGTGTCCAAGAAGATGACACAGACCTCAACGGTACACACCGTACTAGGACAAATCTCTAGCACAACAAAGCCCAATGTGCCTGGCTCACACAGAACCTGAGGTACCCGGCTAGAGAGGCATTCTGGAATAGGTGCCGGACCACCAACCTCGGCATACACACAAGTCGATCACTTAACATAACCATAAAACTTATACCACAATACACATATTCTAACTAGCTCATCACTAGTCACCACGTGACCTACAAGCAACTACACACCATTATACACATAAACCACATGACCACATTATAGCTTGTCTGTCATTGGTCATCTCATGACCTCTATAGCAACACACCTCTATGCACATAAACCCACATATGAATCACATAACCTTTATAACTTGATCAACAAGATTAACATCATTAACATAACTCACTAATTAATCTCGAACCAATCCATTAACCTAAACATGCTTTACTAACATAGAAACAACTTAAACACCTTAACATCACCCTACAAATAGGGGCTAGGTCAACACATGACCCTTACTGTCCAACAACCATAGCACAACTCAACCTCAAAATCTAAAACGTGACGAAAACAGTCGTCGCCTTCTAATCGCGACAACCCCATCGATCGCGACCCAAAGCAGAACGCGATAGGCACAATGTCGCGACATGAACGCAACAGCTCGATACATCACCTTCAAGCCAAATGATATAATACTTAACAGTCGAAGTGTAAATCATGACGGACCACATTGTCACGTTTACACCAATCGGTAGCAACCAAAGAGAAATGCGATAGACTCTCCCATTACGTTCTCACCAAAACGCGAATGTTCAAACCGTCGCTTATCAGGTAGACGATTGAACCCCTTCTTCCTAATAAAACTATTCCAAACCATGTCTAAGCTAACATTTAAATCTTTACAATGAAAACCACATGTCACACACCACAATAGCATGCTTTACAAAGATCTAAAGAATTTAAATCAAATGAAACCCCAAAGGAAGTCTCCCTACCAACTCGAAGAACCCACAGAAATCAAGAAATGCCGCACCGCCGGCAAGTCCATGCTCTGGACGCCCTCCTCGCATGGAAACCATTCCGAATGAACCTCCAGCAAGCCGAAAATGCCAAGAACTGCAGCACAATAGCACCCCACGTCCGGATATAGCCTCCTCTGCTCTGTCTGACCCAAAACAGAGCAATAAATGCCACCATCAAAATCGCGACGTAGGCAGACGTCATGTTTAAAAGGCATTTAACGCGACAGATCTACCCATCGCCAAACGCGTCGTGCACAGGAAAGGTGATTTTGTGAATTGTGACGTAGGAAGCCGTCACGTTCAAAACACGACGACATGCTCTGTCGCCTTCTTCACCAAAAACCTGCAAGCTAAATGGGTTAAAAACAAAGGCCTACAACACCCACACAACACAGGGAAACCTCAACCAAGGCTCAATGACCCCACATTGGTCACGAGCACTATACACACAACCCATTAAACTAGATCCAACCGGCCAGTACGTTACAACTTTCCCCTAGGATGGTGTTTTCAAGAATTAGGGGGACCTTTCATGTGGGATCTTAGACTGCTCTTGGCGCTTCGTAGTGGGCCCCAAGGACTCTCACTACTGGGGTCATGGGCCAATGTTGGGCTGGTAGCTACAATGGGCCTAGGAACAAAATAAAATATCCCTCTCCACTTGCCCCCCCCCCCCCCCCCCCCCCCCCCCCCCCCCTACTCCAAAGTTTTTTTAAGTTGGATGTGGCCATTGGCTAGTGGGATAAGAGGCTCCAGGTTGTTCTCACTACCTAGAAAAATCCTAAGTTTTTTATCTTGATAATGTCACATTGTAACCATAAATGGTTGGTACGGAATTCTAAGTGCCGTCGATTTGTTCTCTTGCCATTATGAGGCACTGGCCCTAAAGGTGTTGCACTCTTGTTAGGAGGTTAGCTATAGTTTGCACACATTGTACCAGGACAGAGAGTTGGTGCATGTCGGTACACTTCTCAAAGTTGCTCTATAATGATCCACTTGATAATGAAGAGCCGTTTGGAAGAAAGTGACTTTTGTTTCAAGAAAAACTTGAAATTCAAATTTCACCCACTTTTTCTCACGATTTTGTGCCCTTTTGTTCCCTTAAATAGGTGCTTGCATGTGGAGTTTAGCCTTCTTTTTCTTCTGTTGTGTTGTGTGTTTTGATGATGACATACATAACATGTTTTGATTAATACATAATCATTGTTTTGATTTGTTTTGATGATGAACATAAGTGCTTTGATGTGAATATCCTTTAAATAATGAATGCAAATCATGGACTGACTTTCCATATTGATAACTTGCATAAATGTAGAACAAATGTCTTGTTATTGGATGTGTGTGTCGATACATGTTCTTGAAGATGTCGACACATAACTTCAAATGTTTAGTTTTGTTCTTTGTCATCCGAAGTTGTGACTTTGACTGTTCACGGTTTGGTCGTCGTCAGCCGAACCTATGACTTCCACTGTTCATCTTTTGGTCGTCGTCATCTGAAGTTGTGACTTCGACCGTTCACATTTTGGTCGTCGTCAGTCGAAGCTGTGACTTTAACTATTCACAGTTTGGTCATCGTCAACCAAAGCTGTGAATTCAACCGTTCACGTTTTGATCATCGTCAGTCGAAGCTGTGACTTTGACCGTTCAAGGTTTGATCGTCGTCAGACGAAGCTGTGACTTCGATCGTTCGCATTTTGGTCATTGTCGGTCAAAGTGCTATGACTTCGGATGTGACGTTTTGGTCATTGTCAATCGAAGTGCTGTGACTTTGGATGTGTCAGCCGAAGTTCTGATATCGATTGGCTTCTTTCTCTTTAGGAATCGATTGTCTAAAACATCGATTGTTATGTCTTATATCGATTGCCTTAAGATTCATATCGATTGCTTGTCTTTCTTTTTAGGAATTGATTGTCTTAAACATCGATTGCATCAAGTTTCATATTAAATGTCTAACTCCTATCGATTGGTTACTTAGGTGCTTCAATTGGTTAAATAACATGATGACATATCATTCTCTCATAATTTCCTTATTAATCTTGAGTGATTTCTATATATGTGCAAGGCAAGACACGTGGCACATTTTCACGAGTACCAAAACCCTAAAGTTTTGGGTACACGTATCCCATGGTACAAGGTCATATGATGGGGGGCTATAAATATGTTCTTGTCCCTTCTACAAAAAGAGTGAAGGTGTGCGTGCTCCACTGGCAGGAAGCTAGGAGAGAGTAGAGCTGATCTCTTGGCAGGAAGATCTAGGTCAGAGAGAACCTATTTGTACTTCTTTCGGATTTGAAGATCAAGTTTCATAGGAAAGTCATCAAGCTGCATCAAACTTCATCGAAGTTCAGTTCTTCTCTAATTTGAAAAAACTAACAAATCTTCTCATGTTCTTGTGTGCGTTGATTTATCTGCGCAAGTGTTTTGTGTATATCAATCTTTATCTGAGTGTGTGTGTTTGATTGTGTGTGTTTTGACCTGTAAAGCTTTAAGTGTGTGAACTGAGTCGTCGTGCTCTGTGTGTGTATGTTGTATCCCTTTTAAGAGGTAGTGTGTGGTTCAATCCTTATAGTGGAGGGTGGATGTATGAATCACTTATTGTGATCTCCAAATCACCTTAAAAATATCCTATCAAGTGGTTTGTTTCTTGATTCTGTGTTGGATGATCGTATATGATTTCCTCTCACACATTCAAACACATACATACTTCACTCTACACTATCAGACTTGGTCGAATCTGAGTGTTCAAGCTATCTTTTTGGAGTTAATTTTTATTTTCTGAGATCAACTGTGATTGTTTAGAAATCTATTCCACCCCCCTTTTAGATCTATTCACCCTGTACTTTCAATCCAACAATTGGTATCAAAGAAAGTTCTCTAATATTCAGATTTTGAAAATTTGTTAGATCTCTGAATTTTTGGTTGGTTGAATTGATCTCCAATTGTTTGTTCACTGTTAATCTAAAGATTATGGGTGATCCAACAATTAGTATCAGAGCCATTGCTCTGTACATCGGATTTGATTTTAAAAATCTAGTTCATCTTGTGCTTATCATATTGTGCGCTTAATTGCTATGATCCAAAATTGGTGTCAGAGCAGGTTAACCACTTTGATTATTCGATCTAACTTTCTGTTACATTGAATCACTGTTTAGATATAGTCTTCTGAGTTGATTTTTTTAATGGCAAGTTACTTTAACTTGCATGAATTTCCTGTTATGATTTCAAAGAAATCTATGAACTCACTATCTTGTTCTAAATTCTAGACATCTTCAGTAGATCTACAAAGAAAAGGAGCAAAGGCAATTGAGAAATGCTTAATGGCACATAAGAGCTCCGTAGACTCAGTAAGGTCTAAAAATTCAACTTGTTCATATGTTGATTCTGATGATGATGAAATAACTTATGAACAATTGAATGAATTCTGTGAGCACTTATGCAAGAAAAACAAAAGAAAGAAATCTGAAAATAAAAATTGAAAACTAAATTTGAATTTCTTCAGAACAATAGTAAAGGTCTTTCAAAAGAAAATGAGAATTTGAAAATTGAAGTTCAAAAGCTAAATTCTGAAAAAAGACAGTCTGAAAGATGAAATCAAAATTTATGAAAACAAACTGAATGGATTAAAAGATAACATGAGCTATTGAAATCTAAAGTCATTAGTCTGAAAAATAAAAATAAAAAATTGATTGATCTTAATGAGAACTTCAAATTTGATAATGATATGTTAAACATACAGATTTTAAATATGACTCATGATCATCAAATAAATGAGAAATGCAAACAACTTGTTGAAGAAAATCATCATCTTAAAAAGAAGATGGAATGCATGTTGCATGACATATCATTAAATAATGACTGCAACAATTTAAAAATAAAATTGTTGACTTGGAAAAATAATTACTCAATTTGACAATGAAAAGAATAAGATGAAAAAATGGTTTAGATGTCATGCTAAACAAACTTCAGATTTCAGAAAAAAAAAGTTGTTGCATTAAAAGTTAAAAACAAAAGCTTCAATATGAACTCAAGACTGTTGTAAACAAAATCTTGATTCTGTGAAAAATAAGGAAAATGAAAAGAAGACCAAAATAATATTTGTTAAAGTTGTTGAGAAATGAATTCTGTTATCTCTAATGAAAACTAGTGAGAGTTCTTGTTCAGAAAATGTTAAAAACAAAATGAGAAAAAGCATAAAAATTCTATTAGGAGAAAGAACCATATTTCTATTAAAAACTAGAGAATGAAAATAGAATAACAACAAAAAATGTACAGAGTTTCTTTGCCTCCTTCACAAACCAGAAGAGCTCCAAGGCAAGTTCCATAATTTCCACATCATATAAGGAGCCATCACCAGGTACAACCTCCTTCATCTTCCGTAGGTGCTGCTCCACAAAGGAAAAGAGGCTTCCCGCATATGCATCCAAGCAAAAATAAGTATCAAGTAAGAAGTTCTCTTACTTACTTTAATTGTAATAAACTTGAACATCTTGTCAAATATTGTTGGAATAGAAATAAGAATTTTCATAAATATGTCAAATCAGTCCAATGCTTTATATGTCACAAACATGGTCATATCTCTAGAGACTGTTGGCCTAGAAATGATAATTTTGTGCATGCTCCAAAGTTCCATTCTCATGCATATGTTCATGCACATAGGAATAAACATTATGCTCATGCTGAAAAAGCTACAAAATTCCATGTGCATATGAACAAAACTGTTGCACAAAAGAATTCTTTTGCTTTTCATATTAAAAATTAGAAAAAACCTCATGAAAATTTATGCATTAAATAAGACCAAGTGCAAATCTTGAACTAACATTGCTCATATGTCCAACAACAATAAAAGTGTATCTATACCAAAACAAAATCTTTTTGGATTCAGAAATCATTGTTGCATTCTAATATTGGTTTCATTGCAGGACCCAAGCATGTATGGGTCCTAAAGATAGTTTATTTGCAAGCTAACTGTAGCCTTGTAGCCTACATCTCCCTTTGAAATCAAGACTTTAGCTATGCAAGACAAAAATAATTGGAGACCACAGGTAAAACTTTGAAAATGAATTGAAGACCGTTCAGGTAAACTCTCTATATTTTTCATAATTGCATTTCTTGTGTTAAAATAAATTCTTAGAGTTTTATCTAAGAAATAAATGAAAAATAAAAATGGCCATGTTTAGCGGTCGTCTTCTATGCTGCTCAAACTATTCAAAGCTTATATAAGAATTGGTATCATGGTAATGAAAGATGTGCGGAATATCTAATATGGTAATCTAGAAGGGGGGGTTGAATATAATACAAGAAACTCTAACCACAGTTGCCTTCTTTTCGATGAAAACACAAACTTATTGAAATCTTAACCATATTCAATATTAGTTCGACTGGCAATTAGTGTGCTTGTTGTGAGCAGAACATGAACAGTCTATCTAACGTGTGTAGAATCAGCGTGCCTACCAAGCATCTATCGTGAAAACGTGCAAACCACAAGACACGAAGATTTAAGGTGGTTCGGAGTACACAACTTGTGTATCCTACGTCCACCGTCCACACACACACATAGAAGGACTGCTTATCAGCGAGTTCAAATCACTATAACATACACACTCACGTTGTCTGATGCAAACACGCGATCAAAACAACATGACACACGTAGATCAAGCACAAGAGACACTTGACCCACAATCACACACACAAAGTATGAAGAAAGTAGAAACAGAGAAGAGTTCAGAGTTGTGGAAACACATCCTGAGATGGAACACTTCAAGATGGTCATCCAGATGAACTTCAAACTTCGTCTTGACAGGTATCAATTGATGGAGAAGCTTGAATCACAGACGAACCCGCTTCAACTTCGTTCAGAAGATTGTTCTTCTTTGTTCTGGACGGAGAGCTGAAGCAAAGCAGTAGAGAGAGACTTTTCTCTTGAGATTTTTGCTAGGGTTTTGTGTGGTGGCTGCTTCTGTACAAAAAATCTCTTCAAACATTCCTTATATATGGGTATTTAAGTATGGAGAGTCATGGTAGAAGTAAACACCCATATAGGAAACATATGCAAATCGTGGAACTGAGATCTTCTCTTTGTCTGTCGACAACAAACTATGCATCTGTCAACAGGTGCTGACAGGTATGCAAAATCCACAAGGCTAGCCTTGCGGGAAACGATTTACTGTGTGTATCTGTTGACAGATGATTTGGATCTGTCGACTGGTACACTTGTCCTGAAACCTATCAGATCTCTCTGTGTGCAACTGTCGACAGGGACTTGTGGGTCTGTCGACAGGCACTTGTTGAATGTGACTTTCTTGAGTTTTTGCTCTGGAATTTTGTACATTGTCTTGCCTACACTCACACCTACATTTAAGAGCATTGTTAGTGAGATATAGAGAACATTTAAACAAACACTTGAGATGTTCTTTCTTGATTATCATTTGCTTGATCATGTTTCAAATATGCTCATAACATTAATTTGGATTGTTCATCATCAAAAACAAACATAACACATGTAAACCCAACATTCTCCCCCTTTTTGATGATGACAAAATTTTCAAGTTATTCATAATTGATGTTTCTCCCCCTTTTGGCAACATCAAAAAAGACAATTCATATACACATGAGCAGAACAGAAGCAAAGAACTATGAATTCCATTGAGTGAGCATTCATTACACACAGTTACAAAAGTGACTCAGGACATGACAAACGAAGTGCAAGGGAAGGAAATAGCATGATTGTGAGAGCAAACGAAGATAACAGTGACAAGACCCTGACCAAAGCAAAATAAAGACCAAAGAACTGACACCTAGACTCTCTAGACATCGCCATTCCCAGGTGGTGCAGAGGCCTGACGGAGACTATGAAGCTCTGTGGAGAGCCTGGTAAGCCGTATCTGAAGCTGGACTTAGGTGTCAGCCAGTGCATCCAAGCTGGTATCAACATTATCCAATCGAGCATTTAGATGTGCGAAACCAGTGGTCATTTGGAGCTACATTTGTGCCATTTGAGCAGTGATGAAATCTCGAAGAGAGGGCTCATCAGGCGCTTGTTCATCAGCACCAACATCAGCTTCATCTCCCTGAGCATCCATTGGCTCGGACTGGGATTCTTCATCAGCATCATCTTCATCATCTTCATCTTCATCATCAGCCTGTGCCTTACCCTTGAGGTCCCTTGTGAAAAACCCCGTCAAGCAGCTTATAGCCCATCCGATGAGCAGCAGTGAGATCAAAGGCACTGCAAGATTTGAGGGCGACAAGCTCACTATCAGGAATATGTATCCCAATGAAGAGGAGAGGGAAGTGATCGGGCAGGCATATGGCATTGATCTTCTGGGATTGTAGAAGCATTGGCGGATCAGGTGAAGCATGAGTTCTGGCAAGTTGATTTGTTCGCACTTGAGGAAGAAGAAAAAGAGAGATTTATGAACCTCAGTGACGAGTTCCCGACTGCCATGCTTTGGAGTAATGAGGGTTGTGAAGATGTGATGGATCATCCTATTCAGTGGGGGAAAGTAGTTGGCATTCAGTCTGGCAATCTTCTTAGTTGCATCATAAGGTTGAAGGGTGATGAGATGATAATATTCAGATGAAGAAGGGTGACTGAGAACCACATCAGCCCTAGAGTTAGGAATTTGAAGTGCAGTGCTGATGAGGTTGGTGGTAAGCTTGAAGGGAGTACCTTTGACAGAGGTGTAAAGATCCCCATCCCCAAACAGACCAAGATTATTAAAAAACTCTGTGACGGCAGTAGGAGAGTAGTTCAGGTGAGAATAAAGAAACACCGTCCAACCCTAGGTGTCGAAGAGGGTAGGAGATTAGGGAACATGTCTCCCAAAGAATGAAAATCAACATAGAGGGGCTGAACGAATTTGCTGAAGGTTCCTGGAACCATGGTAAGTTGCAAACCTCATGGAACGATAAGCTCGGGCAGTCGATCATCACGATGCTTGGTTCGGCGCTCGTTAGAAGCCCCAGAACCCTCGCCGACTTGGGGAGATAGGGGACGGCAACGGGAAGCAAGTTTCTTGCCCTTGGGAGCCATGAGAAGGAGAGGAGTTCGGAGTGGAGAAGAACTCGGAAAGAAGAAGAAAAGCACGAGGAGGAAGAAAAAACCAGGAGAGGCAGAATCTGGGTCTGGCGCCCTGGAGAAGAAAGGGTTTGGTGGAGAAGGAAGGAGGAGGGAGTTTTGGAAGTGGAAAAGAGAGGAAAGGGTCGTGGGTTCCCTTTTAAAGAGAGGGAAAGAAGTTCAAAGGACAGGGACCCACAAAATCCAGCCCTAAAGAGATGCCCGTTGGGCTTCCAAAACAGGGCCTGCCGCTGGCTGTCGACAGATGCAGAGGTATCTGTCGACAGGCGCACACAGAAACTGTGCCAGATGGAAATTTTGACAGGAATTTTTATGGCAATGAGCGTCCAAGATGTAGATGACGTGTAAAAGAGGTATGTACACATTTTAAACTGTCATTCCCACTAATATTAAGACAAGTCAAAATCATCATTGGTTTTAAAATAATACTGTAGGAGTCTCAAGGTGGAACATTAAGAGGACATCGTACCAAAACATACGAAAATAAGATAACCCCTTTGAATAAAAACCACTGTAGAAAAACATAATTCCAAATGGGTGATGGTCAAATGGTTTATGAAAAAGATGTCGTCATGAGTAGATAACCACAAACATCAAGGAACCCAGGATTAATCAAACATTAGAGGCTTCACATTATTTCAATTTTGATTTATTTAGAGGAAAATGCAATGAGAAAAGTGGTAAGTAGGATCACTAACACCTTTTGACGTGAGGATAGACATGTGAACTGCCCGTACCCCCAGTTACTCAGCGGGAGTGACCATCATACCATTCTACAGAGATAATGAGTAAGCTTTTAATGCGAGGGCAGACATTTGTGATGCCCATGTCCCGGTTACTCAACAATACACATCATTGCTCTATCTTTATCCCATTATTGACTTTTGATTGTAAGAAATAGGTAGCTTTTCTCCCTTTTTTTTTGTTTTTTTTTTTGTTTGAAAATCGAGGTCAAAGAATGTGTATGGTAACAATCAATGCAAGACATAAAGTTCAATGACCATAGGATTGATCACATCACCTGAGAGAATGATTAGCCACAAAGGTGTTATTCAAGTGAGTTAGGTTAGACCCATTAGATTTATCCAATATACTCCGAATGATACAACCTAGACCATACAAGAATAGTATGTCAAAATCATTGGGATTGAGACAATATCTTAATATAATGTGGACATGAAAGATTAAAGCATACATAAATACCCAAATTGCATCGTACATTAAGGTATGGACCTGCTCATAAAGACTGGTGAGAAAGAATGGGGAATTGCTTGTGAATATGTATATGTCGACAGCTGATGTGAACCTGTCGATAGATATACACAGTTGAAGACCTCTGGGTTAAGACACATCATGGCTGTCGACAAATGGATTTCATCTGTTGACAGATGCACACAGACAGAAGATATTGGGTTCGGGGAGATCTGAAACTGTGCCTAGCTGTCGACAGATGGATTTGAGTCAGTCGACAGAGGCACACAGGGTTCAAGATGTGAGTTCTGTGGAGGCATGGCTGTCGACAGATGGAATTGGGGATGTCGACAGGAACTTCTACAAATCAAATTGAAAGCTCGGATGAGTAGAAAAAAAAAAACTCCAAGTTAGGGAAAATGAAAGATGTGAAAAATGAAGAGTTTCCCTCAAGAAGTCATTCATCTAACCTGAACTTGCTCCCCCATAGTGTGTGCATGTGTAGACTCAACAAGCAATTCAATACAGACTTTCATATGTTTAACAAGCAATTGCACACACGTTCATGAATAAAACATTCCAACAGACAACCATTTGTTTGCAAAAATGAGTGGGCAAAATGAAAAGAACCCATATACCTTATCTGAATTAAATGACTTTTATGTGCAACTTGACTATGGATACATGGCGGAGAATGTTTTCTCACACATAATAATAGTTTCCAAACAAGCATAACTTGTTCTTCCACAGTTTACCATTTGATATACCTCATAGTCAGTGCACACAAAGAACATATACGTCAAAGTTTGGTATGGGCTTCATTGCATTTTGCACAACCCCAATTCTCTTCTCAAAGTTGTGAATCTATCCTCGGCCAATGGTTTTCTGAAAATGTCAACCAATTGCTTATCAGTGGGTATGAAGCTAAGCTCCAAGGATTTGTTGGCTACTTCATCTCTCAAGAAGTGATGACGAATCTCAATGTGTTTTGTCCTAGAGCGTTGGACTGGGTTCTTTGAGAGATTGATGGCACTAGTATTGTCACATAGGATATGTGTGCATCCAATGTCAATGTTGTAATCACGCAGTTGACTTTTGATCCACAACACTTGAGCAGTACAGCTCCCTGCAGCAACATATTCTGCCTCTGCAGTGGAGAGTGCAACCGAGTGTTGCTTCTTGGATGCCCACGAAACCATGCAACCACCAAGAAATTGGCAGTATCCACTAGTGCTCTTTCTGTCAATTTTACATCCAGTGTAGTCAGCATCAGAATAGGATATCAAATCAAAGCTACTTCATGCTGGATACCAAAGACCTAAATCATACGTACCTGAGAGATATCTGAATATTCTCTTAACTGCAACCAAATGACTTTCCTTTGGACTAGATTGATATCTAGCACAAAGGCAAACATGAACTGTATATCCGGTCTACTTGTAGTAAGATAAAGGAGTGAGCCAATCATACCTCAGAATTACTTTGCATCTACTAGTTTACCTTTCTCATCATTTTCAAGTTTAATGCTTGTGCTCATTGGGGTTGAGGCACGTTTGGCTTGTTCAATTTGAAATCTTTTGAGAAGCTCCTTAACATATTTTTCTTGATTAATGAAGAAGTCGTCTTCATGTTGCTTTACCTGCAAACCAAGAAAGAATTGAAGCTCCCCCATTAGACTCATCTCAAATTCACTATGCATATGTTTGGAAAACTCCTCACACAGTGATGGGCGAGTGGAACCAAATATAATGTCATCCACATAAACTTGAACGATAATTATATGATTGCGAACTTTCTTAGAAAGAGTGTTTGGTCCACCTTACCTCTTGAGTAGTTTTTACTCACCAAGAAGTTGCTTAACCTGTCATACCAAGCTTGAGGTGCCTGCTTCAAACCGTAAAGAGCTTTGTGCAACTTGTAAACATGATTAGGCATTTCAGAATTTTCAAAACCAGGTGGTTGAGAAATATAGACTTCCTCTTTGATGTAGCCATTTAGGAAATCAGTTTTAACATCCATTTGAAAAAGTTTGAACTTATTTGAGCATGCATATGCCAACAAAATTCTAACTGCTTCAAGTCTAGCTACAGAAGCAAAGGATTCTTCAAAGTCTATACCAAATTCTTGACTGTATCCTTTTGCTACCAGTCTAGCCTTATTTCTCACCACTTTACTCTCTCATTTAGTTTATTCCTAAACACCCATCTAGTGCCTATGACAGAAATCTCAGGGGTTCTAGGAACTAACTGCAGACATTATTTCTTTGAAATTGACCAAGTTCCTCATGCATACATCAATCCATAAATTTCTTTTAAAGCTTCTTCAACATTTTTAGGTTCCACTTGAGATACAAAAGCTAAATGATCTTGTTCAACTAATTGTCTAACCTTAGACCTAGTTTGAACTGAATCATTTACATCTCCTATCACATTATCAAGTGGGTTATTTTTGGAGTACCTCACATTTGTGATTGTTGACGGGCCGGGTTGATCTTGGACCTGAGGAAGGTGATCTTGTGGAGGGTTTGTTTGAGGAGTTTCACCTTGAGGCTCTTCCTCTTATGGATCTTCTTCAGATTCATCATCTCATTTGTTGAACAGTATTTCATCATCTTCATCATTGTACCTGTGAAGATATCCACTATTAGTCTTGGAAACTACTTTAGAATTTGCTTTTGCTTTTGTTTGTAGTTCCCCAAGAGTTTTTCCTTCATTTCCATCATCATTCCTGTGTAAATTAGAAATATCAGTCTTTGTATGATACTCATTAAAACAACATGTGGAGTTTCTTCCACAGTTTTATTCTTATTGTTAAACACCCTATATGCTCTAGAGTGTTCTGAGTATCCTAGAAATATACCTTGATCACTTTTGGCTTCAAACTTGTCTAAATCAACTTTATCATTGTTATGTATAAACACTTTTAAGCCAAAGACCCTGAAATACCCAATACTGAGTTTCTTACCTTTCAACAGTTCATAGGGGGTTTTCTTCATCACAGGTCTTACCATAGCTCTGTGAGAATATAGCATGAAGTATTCACCGCTTCTGCCCAAAAACTCCTTGAGAGTTGGCTTTCAACCAGAAGAGTGCGAGCCATTCCACCAATGTTCTGTTCTTTCTCTCCACTACTCCATTCTGTTCCGAAGTCCTTGGAGAAGAGAACATGTGGTATATCCCTTGGTGCCTGCAAAAATCAGAAAAAGAGTTATTATCAAACTCTCCCCCGTGATCAGTGCGGATTGAGCATATCTTATGAACATTTCCATGCTCAATCTTATTAAAGAAGTCTTTAAAGACCGTAAGTGCTTCATTTTTGTGTGCCAAGAATTTTACCCAAGTGAACCTAGAAAAGTCATCCACAATGACAAAACTAAATTATTTTTCATTGAGACTTAGAGTTCTAGTAGGTCCAAAAAGGTCCATGTGTAACAGTTCATATGGTTTAGAGGTGCTTACCGGTGCTTTTAATTTGAAGGATTTCTGGGTTTGTTTTCCCTATGCACATGCATCACAAAAACTTTCATTCTTATTGAAATAAATTTCAGGAAGTCCACTTACCAATTTCCACCTCATGATCTTGTGCAAGACATTGTAGCTTGCATGGCCAAGCCTGCGATGCCCCAAAGTAAGCTCATCCTGTTTATTTGCAACAAGATACATTTTCATTTTCTGGATCATCCAAATCAACTAGACAAATGTTGTTCACCCTTTTTCCAGAAAACATAAGACTTCCTTCCAGTTTCCTTATCAACAATTTAACATGAATTTGATTCAAAAACAACTTTATGACCTTTATCACACAATTGGTTTATGCTAAGCAAGTTGTGATTAAGACCATCAACTAGCAATACATTGTCTATTGAGTTAGAGGCATACTTACCAACCTTACCTGTGCCAATGATCTGACCTTTATTGTTGCCTCCAAAGACAACTTGACCTCCGTCTTTTTCCACCACAAACAAAATTTGTCTTTGTCGCCCGTCATGTGTCTGGAGCAGCCACTATCCAAGTACCATTTGTTTTCATTTTCGGCTGCTAGGCATTCCTGCATAGATGGATCAGACAAGAGGTTTTGGTACCCAAATTACTTTGGGTCCCAGTGTATCATTCCTGCCAAAAAGTAAATGCTTTGGAATCTAGATTTGTTTGCATTTCTATTTATTCCAGCATTGATTTTATGGACCAAACTTCTTACATACATTGCAAGATGGAGAATTTTTCAGAACAATTGGTCTGTTATTTTGTTGACCATTCACTTGAATTTTCCTTTTGGTTGCCTGGTTGACTGACCCTTGGCAACCTTCTTCCATGTTGAATCACTCTATGGTTGTCCTGTATTTTGGTGATAACAAAACTTATGATGATAACATAATGAATATTTGTGTTTCATCTGTGTCGCATCAATCTCATAGCAAAATGCTAAGTCCTTCATTGATGCAATATTTGGCGCAATAAAATGATAAAGTTGATGTCTAACTCATATACATCGATTTCTGTTTAAGTGCCAAAGTAACAAGCGCTACAACGATTTGTTAAGAAATCGATGCCATAACGATTTCATAAGTGTTCGTAACGATTTCTTCTGTAAGTGCAACGATTTGTTAAGAAATCGATGCCATATCAATTTGATAAGTGGCCATAACGATTTCTTCCTTGAGCGCATTGATTTGGTAAGAAATCGTTCCCATATCGATTCGATAAGTGACAACGATTTGCTCTCACAACGATTTCTTTAGATCGTAACGATTTCTTAAGTGAGCGCAACGATTTGCTCTCACAACGATTTGATGGCTTGTAACGATTTGATAAGTGATCACATCGACTCCCTAAGAATTCATAACGATTTGTTAAGAATCAATCTCATAACGATTTCATAAGTGAACACATCGATTTCTTTATTGATCACAATGATTTCTTCAGGAGATCATAACAACTCTTCACATAATGATTTCATAAGTCATGCTCATAACGATTTCTTCATGGATTCTGTTCAAACACAGATTGCCTTTATATTTCAAATATGCTTGGCGTATAAATGAAAAGTCAAATATCTTCTGACAAAAAGCTCCATGCATATTTCAGAGTCTTGTCAAATAGATATGACCTACTATTTTCAGTGTGTTAGCAGAAGCACAGTACTATGCATCGTTTATCATAAACACTCTTTTATGCTAACACTTTCTTCTATGTGTACAGACCTCGAAAACCATCAGAGTCTGATTAAGACAAATGAAGAGGAGATGAGCAACAACTAGAACTCCAACGGATCTCTTCAACGGATCCATTCAAATTGCTCATATAAAAGAAGAAGCTTAGCTGAAGAACACAAGAGATTTTTCCTGAACATCTTTGAGGGAGTGTACAACTGTGAGAAGAACCTTCACGCCACAAACACTCAGAGAAAGAGAGAAGAGCTCGAGCCAAAATCTACAGAAGCTTTCAAAGCAGAAGTCTTCATCGCCTTCAAGCCTTCTTCTCTTCCATTCTCCCTATGCTCATTGTAATCTTGAGGGAGAGTCTGTGACTGTGAGCTAAGTCCATAGTGTTCATCTTGTATTAGCTCTCAATCTTGTTCTTTCTTTTCTAAGAAAGACACTTATCCAGCTGTAGGACTGTATATAGTGTGTAACCTAGCTAGAGGTTAGTGTCTAGCAGAACTTTGTGGGGTTTGTACCAACAGGACCTAGCTGGGGGTTTAAGTCTAGCAGAACCACACTGGGGTTTGTTCCAAGAGGTTTACTTCTGAACCTGTAAAAGAAGTAGGTTGTTGTTTCTGAGCCTAGAAAAGAAGTGGGCTGCCTCTTGCCCGGGAAAGAGAAGAAGACCTAGTGGGGTATCCAGGGTGTTGTAGTGTCCTTGAGGGGACTGTACCTTTGGTTAGTGAAATCCCAAGAGGTTGCTTGGGGACTAGACGTAGGACTTCCATTTGGGAAGGGCCGAACCAGGATAAATTCCTTGTGTCCTATGTGTGATTGTTTATTTGCTTCCGCACTACTACTCTTTATCACACTAAACTAACCAAAATTTTAAGTGTTCACGTTTTGATTTCAGATTTCAGAAAAACCGATTCACCCCCCCCCCTTCTAGGTTACCTTGCTGCCGTACATAAAGGGCCAACAAGTGGTATCAGAGCGGGTCTCTGAACCTTCAAGAAGATCCAACGATCTTAGAGTAAAGATCCATGGAAGCACAAGGATATGCTGAAAGCCAATCCGTCACCAGACCACCATTCTTCGATGGAGAAGATTATCAATATTGAAGATGAGGATGGAGTGTTTCTTCGAGGCACAGACTTTGATCTGTGGCAGGTAATTGAGGTAGGTGATTACGTTATTATTCCTGCAGAAGGTACTACTGCTATTACAGCAGCAGATAAAGTTAAATTATCCTTCAATTTTAAAGCAAAAAACTATCTATGTTGTGCTTTATCTAAAAGAGAATTCAGTAGAGTATCTGCATGTAAATCTGCCATAGAAATATGGGATAAACTGCAGGTAACCTATGAAGGAACAGATAAAGTAAAACAAACTAGAATACATTCTTGTTGCACAGTATGAGCAATTTAAATGCTTTCAAATGAAATGTTACTACTATGTATAATCGTTTTTCAACTATAGTACCAGGATTAAACTACTTAGGTAAAAACTATCTGACGAAGAAAATGTTAGAAAAATACTTAGATCTTTAACTATATCATGGACACCTAAGGTAACAGCTATAGAAGAAGCCCATGATTTAACCAAATTGTCTATCGATAATCTAATAGGTTCTCTCATGGCTCATGAAATAATATGGAGCGATTGTCTGAAAGTTCATCAAAATGAAATGCACTAACGCTCTTAAAGCTGTAGCAGCTCCTTCTACCTCTTCTTCTAGCTCTCAAATGCAGATTTTGAAGACAACAACGTTAATGAAGTGCTGTTCAAGCTCCCAAAAATTTTGAAGAAGAAGAAAAATGGATCAAGAAGGATCCAAAGGAATGAAAAAAAAGGAGAAAGCACCAGTCTGCTTCGAATGCAAAAACCCGGACATCTGAGACCAGACTGTCCAAGGCTAAAGAAGACTGGTCACATCGATAAACCCAAGAAGCAGCACAGAAAGTTCAAAAGAAAAGCTATGGCGGCTGCTTAGGAAAATGAGGAGGATACCAGCTCAGAATCATCAAGCTCATCAAGCTCAGGATCGAAAATGAGCAGGTAAATCTAGCCCTCATGGTAGGACTAGATGAGGTACACTCTGAACCTTCACTTAATTCATGCACAGATTCAGGATCAGAGTCCGAAGACTTAGAAGAAGTCTTTAATGGACTGTATAATAAGCATAAGGTCGTTATAAAAGAACTAAAAATCTTAAGAGCAACCTTACCTGTTTAAAAACACTAATTCTGATCTTAAATCAGAAATATAACAATTAGAAAAACAACTGAAGGAAAGTAAGGAAATAATTCCCTGTTGGATGAAAGCTTAAGAAGCAAGGATAATGAGAGATTAGACTTAGAAGAAAAATTAAAACTCTAGCTGATGAAAATTTGTATTTAAAAGAAATCAGTTAGCAAATTTACTTTAGGAAAAACATCACTTGCTCTATGTTTGAAAGGGTCAAACTGGAAAAGATAAACAAGGTATTGGATACGAATCTACTAAAAAGAGAAAACAAGTCATAACTTCTGAACAGTATCCATCACCTAAATTTGTAAAAGAAACCAATATACCTCAGAACAAGGCTCTGGAAATAAACAAGTCTTGTCAAACGAAAAAGGTTTCTGAAAAATATCATAGAAGCAATAAGAACTGCAAAACACTCTACATTCATTGCTGCTCTCATTGCAATAAACTAGGACACACAGTAAACACCTGCACAACAAAGCACCTAGTTTGGATTTCGAAAGGATATGTTTACGCATCTAACCATCAAGGACCCAAAAGGATTTGGGTACCTATATCTAAATAATTTGGTTGCAGGATAGCCTGGAGCATCAAGAACAAAAGAATGCTCAATGCATAGGAAGAGTCCCTCACTCAGGGGAGCTCAAATTAAGGGGGAGTTATCCCTTATAAGAAGTTGAACCCCTCTATGGTAAGAAGTTCTCTCTAAGGGGGAGAGAAAGCATGGTAAGATCCTTCCTTTTAGTTAGTGACAAAAAGGGGGAGAGTATGTATGCACTATGAATTTTCTGCACATGTATGCATGGTTTAAAGCTTGCATGTTTTCTCAAATTAAAGCACCTCTATCAGAAAATTCGCATAAATTTTGTCCATCACCAAAAGGGGGAGATTGTTGAATCACTCTATGGTTGTCCTTGTATTTTGGTGATAACAAAACTTATGATGATAACATAATGAATTTTTGTTTCATTTGTGTCGCATCAATCTCATAGCAAAATGCTAAGTCCTTCATTGATGCAATATTTGGCGCACTAAATGATAAAGTCGATGTCTAACTCATATACATCGATTTCTGTTAAAGTGCCAAAGTAACAAGTGCTACAACGATTTGTTAAGAAATCAATGCCATAACGATTTCATAAGTGTTCGCAACGATTTCTTCTGTAAGCGCAACGATTTGTTGAGAAATCGATGCCATATCAATTTGATAAGTGGCCATAACGATTTCTTCCTTGAGCGCATTGATTTGGTAAGAAATAGTTCCCATATCGATTCGATAAGTGAGACAACGATTTGCTCTCACTGATTTCTTTAGACCGTAACGATTTCTTAAGTGAGCGCAACGATTTGCTCTTACAACGATTTGATGGCTTGTAACGATTTGATAAGTGATCACATCGACTCCCTAAGAATTCATAATGATTTGTTAAGAAATCAATCTCATAACGATTTCATAAGTGATCACATCGATTTCTTTATTGATCACAACGATTTCTTCAGGAGATCATAACGACTCTTCACATAACGATTTCATAAGTCATGCTCATAACAATTTCTTCATGGATTATGTTCAAACACAGATTGCCTTTATATTTCAAATATGCTTGACGCTTAAATGAAAAGTCAAATATCTTCTGACAAAAAGCTGCATGCATATTTCAGAGTCTTGTCAAATAGATATGACCTACTATTTTCAGTGTGTTAGTAGAAGCATAGTACTATGCATCGTTTATCATAAACACTCTTTTATGCTAACACTTTCTTCTATGTGTACAGACCTCGAAGACCATCAGAGTCTGATTAAGACAAATGAAGAGGAGATGAGCAACGGCAAGAACTCCAACGGATCTCTTCAACGGATCCATTCAAATTTCTCATATAAAAGAAGAAGCTTATCTGAAGAACACAAGAGCTTTTTCCTGAACATCTTTGAAGGAGTGTACAACTGTGAGAAGAACCTTCACGCCACAAACACTCAAAGAAAGAGAGAAGAGCTCGAGCCAAAAATCTACAGAAGCTTTCAAAGCAGAAGTCTTCATCGCCTTCAAGCCTTCTTCTCTTCCATTCTCCCTATGCTCATTGTAATCTTGAGGGAGAGTCTGTGACTGTGAGCTAAGTCCATAGTGTTCATCTTGTATTAGCTCTCAGTCTTGTTCTTTCTTTTCTAAGAAAGACCCTTGTCCAGCTGTACGACTGTATACAGTGTGTAACCTAGCTAGAGGTTAGTGTCTAGCAGAACCTTGTTGGGGTTTGTACCAACAGGACCTAGCTGGGGGTTTAAGTCTAGCAGAACCACACTGGGATTTGTTCCAGGAGGTTTACTTCTCAACCTGTAAAAGAAGTAGGTTTGCTTCTGAGCCTAGAAAAGAAGTGGGCTGCCTTCTTGCCCGGGAAAGAGAAGAAGACCCGGTGGGGTATCCAGGGTGTTGTAGTGTCCTTGAGGGGGACTGTACCTTCGGTTAGTGAAATCCCAAGAGGTTGCTTGGGGACTGGACGTAGGACTTCCATGTGGGAAGGGCCGAACCAGGATAAATTCCTTGATTTCAGATTTCAGAAAAACCTATTCACCCCCCCCCCCCCTTCTAGTTACCTTGCTTCCGTACATAAAGGGCCAACATTCTAGACCTGTCGACACTTCCTTTGGGCCTGTCGACAGACTACTCTTTCTTTTGAACACCTGAATGATTTTGTTTGGGTTGTTGTTGCTTACCCTTGGCTTGATTTTTCTTGTTCTTGGAAGGGACTTGTTTGCTTGTGCTTGGACTAGGATCAACAAAGGAAGTTATCAATGTTTGTCCTATTTTTTTTTGTTTTACAGGTTGATACCCAATTCCATGATTTGGAACAAAAGTATTTGATCCCAAAATTGCATCAAGATTTTGCTTTCCCTTAACAAATCTTATAAGATCCTCAGATTTTTCTTTTAGATCTTTTCAGCTTGTTCCAACTTTTTCTTAGTTTCTTGATGTTCATTTTGAAGACATTCAAGAGAGTTGTTTAGGCTTTTCTTTTCCTTTTGAATTTCTTGAAAAAAATTTCAGACAGTCCATTTCCTTACTGTGAGCTTCTTCATCAATTTTCATCATTTCAATCTCTTTATTTAAGGCTGCAATTTGTTCATTATTGTTTGTGCTATGAACAAAAGAGTTGATTTTCTTTTTAAGTGCTTTGTTTTCAGACTTGAATTCATAAATTTTTCAAATAAGACAGTGTATGCTTCTTCCCATTCATCAACAATAGCTTTCAAAGGGAATTTACCTCATTGGAGTCGTCACTTCTTGCCATTAAGCATTGAATCTCTTCATCTCCAGAGGCTTCTTGTGCGTCCTCATCTTCATCTTCATCACTCCAAGTTGTCAACATTGCCTTGGCTTTCTTGAAGGTGAATTTTTCTTTCTTGAGCTCCGAGCATTCTCCTCTCATATGCCCTTGTTTCTTGCACTCATAGCATACAATGTCAGATTTCTTGTTAGACTCAAATTTATTTGAAATGTCTTTTCTTCTGAAAGGATTTGGAGTTACCTGAGCATTTCCTTTTGAACATAAGGAATTTTTTGAACTGTCTAGTGAGCATTGCCATTTCTCATTCTCACTCTCACTAGACATTCCATCTTCATCACTTTTCTGTTGAGCATCCTTTTTGAACTTGAAGAATTTTTATTGGATGCTTTTAAAGCAATTGACTTTCTTGGGTTTTCTTCAGTTTCTTTTCTTTTCACCTTTATTTCATATGTCATCAGGGAACCATTAATTCATCCAACTTCATCTTTGAAAGATCTTTTGAATCCTCAATGACAGTGGCCTTAGTATTCCATGAGGATGAAGAGACCGAAGTATCTTCCTAACTAAGTCACTCTATGAGTATTCTTTCTTAAGACCTTTCAACCTGTTGATTATTAAGAATCTAGCAAACAAATCTAATATGGTTTCATCATTTTTCATTTTAAACATTTCATATTCAGATATTAACATGCTTGCCTTGGTTTCCCTTACCTCCGATGTACCTTCGTAGATGAGCTCAAGCTTGTCCCAGATCCCTTTTGCTGAAGTGCATGTGGAGACTCTTGAATACTCCTTGGGGGGCACAGCACACTGCATCATGTTCAGTGCACTCCAGTTGAGAGTTCCTTTAGCAATTTGGTCCTTTGTCCACGTATCTTCATCCTCGGGCAGCACATACGCTCCTTTGTGGACGATTTTCCAAAGCTCATAATTTTGAGCTCTCAGAAACACCTGCATACGATTTTTCCAATAAGGTCTTAAGATCAAACAATTAAGATAGTAAATCAGAGAAACCTCACTCTAATACCAATTGAAAGTTGTGCGGAATTATCCAATATGGTAATCTAGAAGGGGGGGTTGAATAGATTACAACAAACTCTAACCACAGTTGCCTTCTTTTCGATGAAAACACAAACTTATCGAAATCTTAACTAGATTCAGGATTAGTTCGACTGGCAATTAGTGTACTTGTTGTGAGCAAAACATGAACAGTCTATCTAACATGTGTAGAATCAGTGTGCCTACCAACCATCTATCGTGAAAACATGCAAACCACAGGACACGAAGATTTAAGGTGGTTCGGAGTACACAACTTGTGTATTCTACGTCCATCGTCCACACTACACGCAGAAGGACTGCTTATCAACGAGTTCAAATCACTATAACACACACACTCATGTTGTCTGATGCAAACACACGATCAGAACAACATGACACACGTAGATTAAGCACAAGAGACGCGTGACCCACAATCACACACACAAAGTATGAAGAAAGTAGAAACAGAGAAGAGTTCAGAGTTATGGAAACAAATCCTGAGATGGAACTCTTCAAGATGGTCATCCAGATGAACTTCAAACTTCGTCTTGACATGTATCAGTTGATGGAGAAGCTTGAATCACAAACGAACCGGCTTCAACTTCGTTCAGAAGATTGTTCTTCTTTGTTCTGGACGGAGAGCTGAAGCAGAGCAGTAGAGAGAGACTTTTCTCTTGAGATTTTTGCTAGGGTTTTGTGTGGTGGCTGCTTTTGTACGAAAAATATCTTCAAAACATCCATATATATGGGTATTTAAGTATGGAGAGTCATGGTAGAAGGAAACACCCATATAGGAAACATATGCAAATCGTGGAACTGAGATCTTCTCTTCGTTTGTCGACAGCAAACTATGCATCTGTCGACAGGTGCTGACAGGTATGCAAAATCCAGAAGACTGGCCTTGCGGAAACGATTTCCTATGTATATCTATCGACAGACAATTTGGATCTGTTGACAGGTACACTTGTCCTGAAACCTGTCTGATCTCTCTGTGTGCAGCTGTCGACAAGGACTTGTGGGTCTGTCGACAGGCACTTGTTGAATGTGACTTTCTTGAGTTTTTGCTCTGGAATTTGGTACATTGTCTTGCCTACACTTACACCTACATTTAAGAGCATTGTTAGTGAGATATAGAGAACATTTAACAAACACTTGAGATGTTCTTCTTGATTATCATTTGCTTGATCATGTTTCAAATATGCTCATAACATAATTTGGATTGTTCATCATCAAAAACAACATAAGACATGTAAACCCAATAAGTAAGACAATTATTGCATTGATGTGTTATGCTACTGCCCCCGTCAATAATTTGTTTTAACAATTGATATCATGATTGTGCCATCATGATTACATACATTTGTCCATGATTTACAGTGAATCTTACTTCTCTTTGACTTCTTGGTATATCAAATGGTGAAATGTGGAAGGACAAGTTATGATTGTTTGAAAATTACCATTATGCGTGAGGAAAATACTCTGCCAAATACCAAAAGTCAAGTTATACATAAAGCTAATTGTGTGCAAAATCATGTTTGAATTGCTTTCAAACATTTCATTCAATGTACATGCTAAGGGGAATAAATTTGAAAAATGCAAAAAGGTCTGTGCAAGGCCCCTCAATAAAAAATAAAAAAAATTATGATGTTTTGATGATGTTCAAATTGTAAGAATAAATCAATCATGTCAACTCTTGTGAATCTTTATCATCAACACCTTGATTGTAATTTGATCAGAATTTCTTATCCTTGACATCTTCATGTTTCATTTAAATCCATTCAAGTTACATTGATATTCTTATATGCGAAATAAAATTTTAAATGTCTAAAATATTTGTGCTCTTGGATTAAAAATGAGAATGAAAATAAGATTAAGAGTCATGTGTCTATCTTTCTCCACAAAGCTTATTTTGGACTTTTTATTGCAAAACTCTTTAATTAGACACTTGAGTGTCATTAGTTTTATATCATATGTGATATTGGAGTTTTGTTTTTAACACATACTAAGAAAATATCTTAACAACTCAAGACCATGATCTATTAAGGAAAATCTATTTGTCACTAAATAGAAAAAGTAATGAAAGAATTGAAATAAAGATTTCAAGGAAAATTGTAGAGCAATGATTAGTACGCTAAGTAACTAGGCTATTCCACCTGAGACATGGTTGTGCTTGAGTCAAAAGGTGTTGTTAAGTTATCTCTGTTCAAAAAGAAACAAACAAATGGTTAACATGCCTAGTAGTCAGGCACTCTTGCACTAGGTAAGAATGTGTGCTTGCACAAAAAGCATGGATTAAATCTTCTTTGCTAAATTTCCTGAAATATCTCAAATTAAAGAAATGAAATCAGAAGGAAAAAGATGTATAGAGTGCAGCTAACCTAATATAGAATTCATGTTGTTAAAGAATGTTAAAATGTTATTCTACATTGTGTTAAGATCAAAACCTTGATTTTCTAATGATATACACTCTTAACAACTCAGTTTAGGTCACAAAAATCATGTCACATTTGTAAATAAAATTCTGAAGTGATTTTTTATGATAAATAACTGACATAAGAACTCATAAAAAATCATGTTTATTTTTAACCCTTGCTGCACATTAAGAAAGGTACATTGTATTATTGCTCAAATACTAAAATCATTGTGTACCTTGATACTTTTAGGCTCCTTCAAAATCAAATTATTGGTGCTCCTTGCAATGTTGTCTCATATTCAGGGGGAGCAATCTTACTCTGGCTCTTAGACTTCATGCCCCAATTAATTGGTTTCATCACTTCTATTAGTAACACATCATGTTTCTCATGCCCCAATCCTCCTTTCTGGTTCCCATTTTGCTTGGTGGTGGACATCTCAAACACTATCAAAGGGGGGGGAGTTGTTTCACTTAGGAAGAAAATTGAGATTCTTGTTATTTTGAGGGGGAGTCTTTGAGTATTTTGTGTCCATGTATACATTTTTCAAACATGAATGCAATTGGTTGTTAGTGGGAGATTGTTATAAATGGGGAAAAATTTATAACAAGAAGAGATTCACAGTTCATTGCATGTTCTTCTCATTCTTTTTTATGTTGTCAAAAGGGAGAGAAATTCTATTGAATGTTATCATATTTTGTTATCATCAATAAGAGGGAGAATGTTGTGTTGTGTATTTTGATGATGCATACATAATATGTTTCGATTATACATAATCATTATTTTGATTTTTTTTATGATGAACATAAGTGCCTTAATGTGAATATCCTTTAAATAATTATTGCAAACCATGGACAGACTTGCCATATTGATAACATGCATAAATGAAGAACAAATATCTTGTTACTAGATGTGTGTGTCTACACATGTTCTTGAAAATGTCGACACATACTTCGGATGTTCAGTTTTGTTCTTCGTTAGCCGAAACTGTGACTTCGACCATTCATGGTTTGGTCATCGTCAGCCGAAGCAGTGACTTTAACCATTCACATTTTGCTCCTCGTCATCCGAAGCTGTGACTTCGCCATTCATTCACGATTTGGGCATCATCAACCGAAGTTGTGACTTCGACCGTTCACGTTTTGGTGATCGTCAACCAAAGCTATGATTACGACCATTCACGGTTTGGTCGTCATCAGCCAAAGCTATGACTTCGACCGTTTTGTTTTGGTCATTGTCGGTCGAACTGTTGTGACTTCAGATGTTACGTTTTGGTCATTGGTGGTCGAAGTGCTGTGACTTTGGATGTCACATTTTGGTCATTGTTAGCCAAAGTTCTGATATCGATTGGCCATCTTTCTCTTCATGAATCGATTGTCTTAAACATCGATTGTTATATCTCATATCGATTGCCTTAAGTTTCATTTCGATTGTCTGTCTTTCTTTTCAGGAATTGATTGTCTTAAACATCAATTGCATCAAGTTTAATATAAAATGTCTAACTGCTGTCGATTGGTTACTTAAGTGCATCGATTGGCCAAATAACTTGATGACATATCTGTAAGACCCGGCCCCCTTGGGCCCTAGGCCCCGTCCTTAAAATCGCGACAGGCGCCCTGGCCGCGACATGGTCACGCCAGAGCGGCCTGCAGCAATAGGATTGGCGGTTCATGTAGCAACGGGGGTGAGTGTCGCGTCCTTGTCGCGTCACCCCTGGTTGTCGCGACTGTGTTCTAACACAGCTTGACCATTGTCCTGTCTGTCAGAACGGGCGTGTCGGGTGGCAGGGTCGTGCAGTGTTGACGTGACCTGCAAGGCCGCCGCATTTGCTTTTCCGGTCTTCGAGGTCTGACAGTGCTTTTTGTGTCGCCACGTGGCGGGCGGTCGCGACATGGTAGCGACGCTCCTGGGCGTCGCGACAGCGTCTGAGGGGACATCGGTTTAAAACCGACAGCGCGCCCCGTTTTCCCTCTCTTCTTCCTCTTCCTCTTCTTCTCCCTCTCGAGCTCTCTCGCGGTTTCTCGGTGTTTCTCCTTGCTCGTGGTGCTCGTGCTGAGGCGTGGATGTGCCGTTAGTGCAGGGGTCGTGCTTGTGGCGTGCGGTGTGAGGAGGAGACGACCATTCCTATAAGAAGGCCCCAACAGGTGCGTTCTTCGTGTGGAGGTAGGGACGTTCGACCCTCTCGCCTAAGCATGATCCCCTCCCCTCTAGACCTTGGTTTCCTCGTGGTTTGGGGCTTGGGAGTGTGAGAACTTCATGCTCGAGTTGAGTGAGGTTTCCTTCGAGCGTAGATCCATGCTTTTGAAGGATCGTGGGTGGTTTGGTGGATTTATAGCTTTTAATACATGTTGTGCATGATCCCCTTCCCCCTTGTGAATGTATTTCATGTTTTGGGGAGGGTTCTGGAGGGACTGCTCCGGAACCCTACTCGGCTGGAAACAGGGCAGCCTCGGAGGCCGCGACCATGTCGCGACGGCGCGCCCGGTCGCAATGTGGTCGCGACGCTCCTGAGCATCGCGTTAAGGTCGCGACACGCTAGGGCGTCGCTATATGGCCGCGACGGTCCGCCCTGTCGCGTCATCGACCGAGAGACAGGCTTTCGCCTGACACCGTTTCCGCTTTGCTTTGCTGTACCGTGGCACCTGTGCTAGTTCCCTAGTACGGTCTACGCTAGTCTTTCGCCCGGTGCTCGGCAGTTGAGGGCTTGTCCCGTGTGAGAGGTTGTTACCGTTGCCTGGGACCCCCATCCTCGGAGCTTGTTGAGGGAGTACTCCGGGGTACGAGTGCGCTCGAGTTGGCAGCCACCAGGCGGACTCTGGAGCTGAGGGAAAACGGTGGTTAGGACAGTGGCGTGTGAGTCACTTGCAGAGCTCTCGTGGGTGGTCTGGGACGCCGAGGACAGTTAGGAGTTCTACCCAGCGCAGGCCAGCTAGTCCTTATTCTCATTGCCTCGCTCCTTACGGCCCCAGAACCATTTGGAGAGGTCAGGCATGGGACCATAGTCTGGCCAGACTACGGCGGTTACTATTGTGTTACTTGTGTCCTACCTCGCTCTGACGAGATGTGAGGGTCAGGACCCGGGTCGAGGATAAGACGTCGGTGGACGCACCTGACCGTGACTAGTGGTAGTGTTTCTGTAGCTAGTGTTCTTTGTCCAGGCGGAGTTCCCTCCATCTATGTTGCTAGCCGTGTGGTGGTCACGACGAGCAGTCGTACAGAGTTTCTGACTGTGTGTACTTTCCGTACCGTGCTAGTGGTAGTTTTGCTTCCACACTTTCGTTGTAGGTAGAAGATATAAACTGCTATCTTTCATTTGATATATATATATATATATATATTTCTCCTACCTATTTAGAGCCAGTAGGTGATTGGTAGTCCCTACTGAGCTTCTGTTGTGAAGCTCATCCCTCCTTTCCCAGGTGAGACTTCTCAGCAGCGGCAGGGCGCGCACCGGCGGAGGAGAAGGGGCGGTAGTCGGAGTCCCCGTAGCTAGCAGTGGTTCCCCTTTCTTCAGTGTACGTCACCCTCGGGGTATGCCCCTAAGGGACTTGTTCTTCCCCTGCGTTTTACTTGTACTAGCGTGCATGCGTTGGGACTGTACTTAGAGTGGTACGTGGTGGTCTCACTCTCTTTTATGTTTCCACACGTACACTTCTAGATTGGCAGTTGACGTTTACTTCTGTTACATATCTTTTTAGATACATTTCATAGCCCTTCCGGGTCCCTGGATCCGTGGGCGGCGACCGCGAAAATCGGGTCCTCGGCGTGGTCCGAGGGTCGGGTTCTCGGGTCGTTACAGTTGGTATCAGAGCTAGAGTCTAACAGGACTTGTAATGGATTTGAACTGCAACAGGAAGTCCCAACGGTAGTACAAGTACACTGCTAGCCGCCCGTGGTATTGTTAACCCTTGTTGGTTTTGTGTCATGTAGGATATGCTCCGCGTAGGCGCAGTCAGGCTAGACAGTTGATTGCGTAGTAGGATGAGTCCGAGAGGAGGTGTCGGCAGACGTTAGTGGCACAGCCTCAGGGTTTAGCGGCAGCGGCAGGTGGACAGCAGCAGCAAGTACCAGCCTCAGCCGCAGTAGTGCGCAGACTGGTTTCCCTTAGCAGAGCATTCTTTAGGAACTTGTACCATGGAGCGTACCAGCCCGGGCAGGCAGCAGCAGGTGTAAGGCCCTCGAATTTTGTTGCATTATTGTACTGCATGTAAATAATTCATGTTGTGTATGTACTTTGTAAATATCTACGTAAATACTAGTTAGTATACTAATGCATGCATGTGTATAAATTAGATGTAAATAATGTATGAATGGTATGATGGTAGTATGCATATGACATATATAGATATAGATGTACATGGTTTCTGCATGTTTTAGAGTTCTGGACGAAGGCCAGATTGGCTCAATATCAACAGACGTCGATGTGGTGTCGGCATCAACCACATAGACGCCAACACTAACCCCAGCGTCCAGCGATGTGGACGCCACTTCTCTGACCTGCATGTGTTGCAGAGCCCAGAATTCCGAGAGCAAGCTAGCTCACCCATTGGGGAGTTATCCCCAACGGCTCTGAGCCTTTCCCTGCACCAGAAAGAGCTCTCTTTGGCTCTTTGCAAAGAGGAGAGAAAACCTAGCAAGCTGTGAGAAAAGCTAGACTTTGCAAGCTCGGATCCAGCAGTGTGAAGGTGTTTCCGGTGTTCTACTGCAACAAGGAGGTAGCCGGAACATCGGGGAAGGCTTCCCCACCGTGGTTTGGCTTCTGCATCGACATAGAACCCGGAGGAGAGCATTTGTGGAGGCTTCTTGGGACTGCCCAAGGAGAGCTTCTCCGGCCATTTAGATCCCTTGGAGTTTTTACAAGAGGCAAGTAACCCTCACCCTCCGTCCATGTAGATGTCAAGTAGGGTTTTATAAATTTTATGTATTTTTCCTCGTGTCCTAGATCCCCCTTTCACCTTTGCATTTGAGTTCGGTCTATGTTTCTGCACAGACAGGAACTTGGCGTCAATGCCCTTGACGCCGAGATCCCTGGTGTGCGTCCAGCGATCTGGCCGTCCACTCCTGGAACGCCAGAGACCGCCGTCAAGTTCTCCAGGACAGAACAATGAGCTGTTCTTCCTGGCATATGTGAGTAATTTTGACGTGTTTTGCGATGAGGATATAATGTAACTCTTATATGCTATGCATACTAGCTAATGTGATGTATGGGAGAATGAATGTACATTTATTTTGTGGGTGGTTGAGTTTATTCGTCTATCTAATGTGTATGCGAAAAGAATGGTAATGTGTATTCACCATGATCCTAATGATCCGTGGCAAAGTTTTGTTGCCCAAATTTGTTAGACCATGTATGCATGATCCTATCTGGCTCTGAGTTTCTGACATTTTTCCCCATGCTTGTATGGTTATTGAAATTTCTGTTTTGGGGAAATAGAAATCATGTGTAGGTCATGTTAAATTCCAGTAAATTGCATGTTGCTCGATAAATTCGGGAATAATTATGTGACCCTGTGCATGCTAGGGTGCAGACAGTGAGTTGTTAAATTTGTAATTATGTTCAACTCCATGTTAATTTGCATTATGAATTTAATGTGAAATCGATGGTAAATTTTCTGTAATTTCATTTTGAGTCATAAAAATCTGAAATTTTGCAGGAGGAATCATAAACCTGAGATCAGCATGTGGTTAAATTTTCAAGTCGTTTGGGTAACTATATAGTGAAATATGAATTTTCCATGCGAGAAATGTGAAAAGAAAAATGCATGTTAATGTGGGAATAATGTGATATGTGTGTGTGATCTGATTTGTGCAAATTCTGAACATGTAATCCCTGTTAACTGTAGAATCATGTTAGGAAAACAAAGCCCTTGTGTGAGTGAGAAAATGAATGAGAGGCAAGTGTCATGTGTAAAGATATGTGTTAAAAATCGGTAAATGTGTAAATTGTGCCAAGTGTGACACTGCTGCTCCATAGAGGGCAGTGGAACCGTATTAGGGAAAAGTCCCCCTGAGAAGGTTCAATGTGTTGTGATCCTAAGGCATTAGAATGAAATCCTAGAGGTGGACAAGTACCACTGGTTAGGGTGGAGACTTGTTCTCCGGTCTGCGCAGTCTAAGAGTCGTCACTGTGTTGCCTAGGTGGCGTCTATGTGTATGTGATGTGATGTGTCCTTCTTATGGTGGTTTGGACTATGTGTCACGGCACTAAAGTGTGAAATGTGAAATGTGATAGTGACCATGTGAAAATTGTGTAGTGTGAACAATGTGTAAATGTGCAATGTGTAAAGTGTGAAATATGTGCATTAGAAATTGTGTAAAAATATGAAACCAAAAAAGTGAGGATGTGAAATTGAAAACCTGATATGATGATCTGAAATCATGTTAGAACAGCAACATAAATGTGGTTATGATTTTGTGCTACATGTGTACAATGCGTAGAACCCATGCTAGGGACAATCCTTACTTATGTGTAAACCATTCCACGTGTGTATGCTCTCACGTTGTGGTTTGAATGAGCACGTAGCTTTCATGTGTCTTTCATGTGTTAAATTGTAAAGTGTTAAGCCACATCAAAACAACAAGTTTAAAGCGTGTGAAATGGTTATGTGCATGTATACGAATGAGTAGTAACCATGTTAGCAATGTGTTCTTTCATGTATGTAAGCTAGTCATGCTAGAATACTCTCATGTTTTAGTTTAAAATGAAAGTAGAACCCTCATGTGTAGGAATGATTAAAGAGCATGTGATAAGAGATTTTGATTTAGAAAATCTGAAAGCATGAATCATGTGTTTAATAAGTAAAATCACCATGATAGGTTGTGAATTTCATGATAAGCATGCTACAAGATTGTGTCTTGTAAATGTGTGTGTAAAACCTGCTATGATATGTGCATGTATGGTAGGTGTAGAGTTATTTGCTGAGTCTTTTGGATTCATTACTTGCTTCGGCGTACATGGTACTTGGTGACGACACACTTGCAGAGAAGGCAGTGGAGACCGACTCCGAGCGTGGAGATTAGATCGTCGGTTTACCTTGTGATATTTGATTTCCTAGTATGTAATTGCAACATTGTACTAGCATTATTATGGAAACGAAATGTTTAAGTGTGACAATTATGTATTTGATTTTCAGCATTTAATTATGTGGACTTTTAGTTCTTTAAATGTTATCGAATCATGTATGTTAAATGTGGATGATGAATGAAATGAAGACAGTGGTTCTTTTACTTCCGTTACTCTGTCTTATATTCACGTGTATCTCAGCTGAATGTTATTGTTGGGTAAATGTCCCACTGTGATGACGCTCGCTATACCGACGTGGTTGGTATAACCGTACCGATATAATGACGGTCGTCGCAGCAGGTGTTCAGCATCCAGTACCTCCTCCAGCGGTGCCAGAGCAGCTGGTAGAGCCAGAGGTGGAGCAGCCAGAGCGTCAGCAGCGGTCGGGCACTGGGAGTACCCCCAGCCGGGCGACGGAGGACGGCGGTTACGGAGAACAGGACTGCTCTCCTCGAGAGGTTCCTGCGCCTTCGGCCACCGATGTTCCACGGTGAGTATGATCCAGACAAGGCAGAGAGCTGGACCCATGAGTTGGAGCGCATCTTCGAGACGATGGAGTGCGCTGAGAGGACCAGGTTCGACGGCAGTGTACCAGCTCAAGGGAGCAGCCCAAGAGTGGTGGAGAGTTCAGAGGCAGACTCACTTCCAGGGGCTGAGGTTGGATCACATCACTTGGCAGCGGTTTTTTGAGGTCTTCCATGGCGAGTACTTCCCCGACTATGCTCGACGTGAGAGACGGGACCAGCTCCACGCGTTGGTTCAGGGCGACCTCACAGTTTCGCAGTACCACCAAGGTTTGTCCGGTTGTTGAGTCATGTGCCTCATGTCGCAGGCAGCGACCAGGCGTGTGCAGAGAGGTTCATAGCGGGACTGAGACCAGACCTGAGGTGGGGTGTGACGGCACACATGTGTACCACCTTAGGAGAGGCCGTGGCGAAGGCCACCGCCTTAGACAGAGAGACCTGGCAGCCTCATAGCAGCAGCAGCAGCAGCAACAGCAGCAGCAGCAGGGAGGAGCCTCTTCCAGGTCCTCGCCTTACCAGCGTCCAGCGGGTAGCCGCGGTAGTGCAACTTCCTCTTCCTCTAGCTCGGGCAGTTCAGGCAGCGCCGGGATTCGCTCGCAGTTTAGGAAGTTGACTACTCGCGGGGGCGGTCGGAGCCGGCAGTAGAAGCGCCAGTCCAGGTTGGCAGAGGAGTCAGTTGTCCAGGAGCTGAGCAGGGCAGTCATGAGGCAGTTTGCTACACCTGTGCTTACCAGGTCACTTCAGGAGGGATTGCCCCATGGGGCAAGCCCGCAGTAGCAACAGCCAGTGCAGTACGCTCAGCAGCCGCCTCAATACCAGTACCCTCCTCAGCTGCAAGCCCGCGTCAGCAGCAGCGGTTGCAGTACCAGCAGCAGGCTCAGCAGTTTCCGCTGTCGCAGTAGTACCAGCCGTACCAGCAGCAGCAGCAGTACCCCAGCAGCCGCCGCAACAGCAGCAGCCGCAGCAGGCGCCGCAGCGTGGGCGTGGTCGTGGTCGCGTGATGGCGCTCACACCGAGAGCAGGCAGAGGCGTCAACCGTTATAAGTACTCTACCTATCCTTGGCAGAGCCGCTCATGTTTTGGTCGATCCCGGTGCTTCTTTGTGTTTTGCTTCCGAGGAATTCTATGAGTCCCTTGCTTGTCACGCTCCTGAGAGGCAGTGTGACGTGATGGTCGATCTCCCGTCGGGTGACTATATGCGTTCTTTTGGTTATCTGAAGGGGGTGTGCAGACGACGTTGAGGGGCCCCAGTTGCCAGCCAGGTTGTACACACTGCAGCTTTGCGTCTTTGATGTCATCCTGGGCATGGACTGGTTGGAGGCTCACTCAGCCATTGTTGATTGCCAGCGGAAGACCGTTCGGTTTAGGATACTTGGAGAGCCCGTCCTCTGCTTCTGAGGTATCCGGTCCACCCGTCGGCCATTTATTTCTTTGTGTAGAGCTCGTCATTTGATCCGCGATGGCTGTGTGGCGTACCTTGCTTCGGTTTGTTCTTTGGAGCCTAGCGGATCTTCAGTTTTTGACTTGCCGGTTGTTTCTGAGTTCTCTAACGTCTTCCCGGAGGATCTACCTGGTTTGCTGCCTGAGCGGGAGGTAGAGTTCTCCATCGAGCTTTTGCCCGGAACGATGCCTTTGTCCAAGGCACCCTACCGGATGGCCCCTGTAGAGCTGCGTGAGTTGAAGCGCCAGTTGCAGGAGCTTCTTGAGCTGGGCTTCATTCGCCCGAGTCGTTTTCCGTGGGGCGCGCTGGTTGTTTGTGCGGAAGAAGGATGGTATTCTTCATTTGTGCATCGATTATCGACAGTTGAACCAGGTTACTGTGAAGAACAGGTACCCGTTGCCGAGGATCGATGATTGTTGATCAGTTGCAGTCGCCCCGAGTTTTCTCGAAGATTGACTTGAGATCTGGCTACCATCAGATGCGGATCAGGGAGTCAGATGTTGGTTTGACGGATTTTCCTTCCAGGTACGGTCACTTTGAGTTCGTCGTGATGCCATTTGGGCTGATGAACACACCCGCAGCATTCATGGATCTGATGCATAGGGTGTTCAGTGAGTACCTAGATCGCTTTGTGGTTGTTTTTGTTGATGATATCTTGGTCTACTCGGCTTCTGAGGAGGAGTACGAGGAGCACCTGAGGATCGTGCTGGAGACTCTGCGCAGTCACCGCCTTTATGCCAAGTTCGACAAGTGCGAATTTTGGCTGAGGGAGGTGCACTTCTCGGGCACGTGATCTCAGGTTCTGGTGTGGCAGTTGACCCTGCCAAGGTGGAGGCCGTGTTGTCGTGGGAGCAGCCCTCGTCGATGTCAGAGGTCCGCAGTTTTCTGGGTTTGGCTGGTTACTACCGGAGGTTCATTCAGGATTTTTCCAAGATAGCAGCGCCGTTGACCAGGTTGACTAGGCAGGACGTCAGGTTTGTTTGGTCAGAGGACTGTAAGCAGAGTTTTCGGGAGCTGAAGGCGAGGTTGACTTCAGCGCCAGTGTTAGTCTTGCCGTCGGGTAGCAGTGGTTTTGTGGTCTACACCGATGCGTCGAGGTCAGGTTTGGGTGCCGTGTTGATGCAGCACGGTGGGGTCGTTGCCTATGCTTCTCGGCAGCTTAAGAAGCATAAGGAGAACTACCCCACCCACGACTTGGAGCTGGCAGCAGTGGTGTTCGCTCTCAAGTTGTGGAGGCACTACCTGTATGCCGAGACTTTTCAGATCTTCACCGACCACCAGAGTTTGCAGTATATCTTCACCAGAGGGATCTGAACTTGAGGCAGCACCGATGGATGGAGTATTTGAAGGACTACGACCTAACCCTCTCCTATCACCCAGGAAGGGCTAACGTCGTAGCTGATGCTTTGAGCAGGCGTGTGCGCTTGAGTTCGCTGATGGTCAGAGAGTGGAGGCTATTCGAGGAGCTGTCCCAGGGAGTGTTCGTTCCGTCGAGGACCAGAGACCGTGCAGTGGCGAGCAGTTTGTCAGTTCGGCCATCAGTGTTCAGGCAGGTGTTGCAGGCAGAGCAGGTAGACCCTCAGTTGGCGGACATTTTGCAAGTGCCAGATGTTGAGCTCGATGAGGACAGCGAGGTCAGATTCAGAGGCCGCTTGTACGTTCCTGAGGAGGCGTGCCAGGCAGTTTTGTCAGAGGCTCACAGATCGAGGTATGTTGTTCATCCTGGCTCCACCAAGATGTACCATTGCTTGAGGAGGTCCTTCTTGTGGCCAGGGATGAAGAGGGGCGTGGTAGAGTTTGTTGCTCGGTGCCTTACCTATCAACAGGTGAAGGATGAGCATCAGCGTCCTAGTGGTGAGCTACAGCCGTTGCCCATTCCCGAGTGGAAATGGGACGACATCACCATGGACTTTGTGGTGGTTTGCCCCGCACCCCGCAGAGGCACGATGGTATTGGGTGATTGTAATCTTCTGACCAAGGCAGCGCACTTTCTTCCGATTAGGATGTCGTGGTCAGTGGATAGGTTAGCCAGGCTGTATGTGGACAGAGTTGTTTCGTTGCACGGGATCCCAGTTTCAGTCGTCTCCGACAGAGATCCGAGTTCACATCACGGTTTTGGCGCAGTCTTCAGAGAGCACTGGGTACAGAGTTGAGGTTCACCACAGCATGCCACCCTCAGTCAGATGGACAGTCAGAGCAGACCATTCAGACACTGGAGGACATGTTGAGAGTGTGTTGTTTAGACTGGAGCGGCACTTGGGAGTCGCACCTTTCGATGGTAGAGTTCGCGTATAACAACAGTTATCACTCGAGCATCGGAATGGCACCATATGAGGCCTTGTATGGTCGCCCGTGCAGGACTCCACTTCCCTGGTTCGAGGTTGGTGAGAGGTAGCTTTTGGGGCCAGAGTTAGTGCAACAGTGTGCAGACACAGTCAGTCTGATCAGGCAGAGGCTTCGGACAACATAGAGCAGACAGAAGAGTTACGCAGACATCCGCAGGAGACCGCTACAGTTCAGTGTTGGTGTCCTTGTTTTCTTGTGGGTCTCGCCGACCAAGGGCATCATGAGGTTTGGCAGAAAAGGGAAGCTCAGTCCGAGGTACGTCAGACCTTTCCCTATCACCGAGAGGGTCAGCGAGGTGGCTTACATGTTGAGTCTTCCGACAGAGCTAGAAGGTGTGCACAGTGTGTTTCACGTTTCACAGCTCAGGAGGTATATCGCAGATCCTTTGCACGTGTTGGACTACTCGCAGCTGGAGGTAGCACCAGACTTATCAGTGCCAGAGTACCCGGTCAGTGTTTGTCGACCGCAGAGTTCAGCAATTATGCAGGAAGCAGATTCCGCTGGTGAAGGTCATTTGGCAGAACCGCGTCGGTGGCGAGGCCACCTGGGAGCGCGAGGATGAGATGCGGGAGCAGTTCCCTTATTTGTTTGATTGACTGGTATGTTGTTATCTCCCCTTCGCTGTTTTCCAGGTTGAGACCGAGTTGTCTTTATTTCGAGGATGAAATGTCATAAGGTGGGTGGGATGTAAGACCCGGCCCCCTTGGGCCCTAGGCCCCATCCTCAAAATCGTGACAGGCGCCCTGGCCGCGACATGGTCGCGCCAGAGCGGCCTGCCGCGACAGGATTGGCGTTCGTGTCGCGACGGGGGTGAGCGTCAAGTCCTTGTCGCGTCAACCCTGGTTGTCGCAACTGTGTTCTGACACAGCTTGACCGTTGTCCTGTCTGTCAGAACGGGCATGTCGGTGGCAGGGTCGTGCAGCGTTGACGCGACCTGCCAGGCCGCCGCGTTTGCTTTTCCCGGTCTTCGAGGTTTGACCGTGCTTTTTGTGTCGCGACGTGGCGGGTGCTCGCGACATGGTCGCGACGCTCTTGGGCGTCGAGAAAGCGTCTGAGGGGCCATCGGTTTAAAACCGACAGCGCGCGCCCGTTTTCCCTCTCTTCTTCCTCTTCCTCTTCTTCTCCCTCTCGAGCTCTCTCGCGGTTTCTCGGTGTTTCTCCTTGCTCGTGGTGCTCGTGCGGAGGCGTGGACGTGCCGTTCATGCAGAGGTCATGCTTGTGGCATGCGGTGCGAGGAGGAGACAACCATTCCTACGAGAAGGCCCCAATGGGTGCGTTCTTCGTGTGGAGGTAGGGACGTCCGACCTTCTCGCCCTAAGCATGATCCCCTCCCCTCTAGACCTTGGTTTCCTCGTGGTTTGGGGCTTGGGAGTGTGAGAACTTCATGCTCGAGTTGAGTGAGGTTTCCTTCGAGCGTAGATCCATGCTTTTTGAAGGATCGTGGGTGGTTTGGTGGATTTATAACTTTTAATACATGTTGTGCATGATCCCCTTCCCTCTTGTGAATGTATTTCATGTTTTGGGGAGGGTTCCTTGAGGGACTGCTCCGGAACCCTGCTCGGCTAGAAACGGGGCAGCCTCGGAGGCCGCGACCATGTCGCGACGGCGCGCCCGGTCGCGACGTGGTCGCGATGCTCCTGAGCATCGCGTTAAGGTTGCGACACGCTAGGGCGTCGCTACATGGCCGCGATGGTCCACCCTGTCGCGTCATCGACCGAGAGACAGTTTTTCGCCTGCACTGTTTTCCGCTTTGCTTTGCTGTACCGTGGCACCTGTGCTAGTTTCCCTAATACGGTCTACGCTAGTCCTTCGCCTGTGCTCGCACTTGAGGGCTTGTCTCGTGTGAGAGGTTGTTACCGTTGCCTGGGACCCCCATCCTCGGGAGCCTATTGACGGAGTTCTCCGGGCTACGAGTGCGCTCGAGTTGGCAGCCACCAGGTGGACTCTGGACTTGAGGGGAAAATGGTGGTTAGGACAGTGGTGTGTGAGTCACTTGCAGAGCTCTCGTGGGAGGTCTGGGACGCCGAGGACAGTTAGGAGTTCTACCCAGCGCAAGCCAGCCAGTCCTTCTTCTCACTGCCTCGCTCCCTACGGCCCGAACCGTTTTGGAGAGGTCAGGCGTGGGACCGTAGTCCGGCCAGACTACGGCAGTTACTGTTGTGTTACTTGTGTCCAACCTCGCTCTGATGAGACGTGAGGGTCAGGACCCGGTAGAGGATAAGACGTCGGTGGACGCACCTGACCGTGACTTGGTGTGTTTTTCCGTAGATAGTGTTCTTGTCCAGGCAGAGTTCCGTCCGTCTGTGTTTTCTAGCCGTGTGGTGGTCACGACGAGCAGTAGTACGGAGTTCCGACCGTGTGTACTTTCCGTACCGTTGTAGTGGTAGTTTCGCTCCGCACTTCCGTTGTAGGTAGAAGATATAAACTGATGTCTTTCATTTGATATATATATATATTTCTCCTGTCCTTTAGAGCCAGTAGGTGATTGGTAGTCCCTACTGAGCTTCTTTTGTGAAGCTCATCCCTCCTTTCCCAGGTGAGACTTCTCAGCAGCAGCAGGGCGCGTCGGGCGGAGGAGACGGGGCGGTAGTCGGAGTCCCCGTAGCTAGCAGTGGTTCCCCTTTCTTCAGTGTACGTCACCCTCAGGGTATGCCCCTAAGGACTTGTTCTTCCCCTGCCTTTTACTTGGACTAGCGTGTGTGCGTTGGACTTGTACTTAGAGTAGTACGTGGTGTCTCACTCTCTTTTTCTGTTTCCACACGTACACTTTTAGATTAGGAAGTTGACGTTTACTTCCGTTACATATCCTGTTAGATACATTTCATAGCCCTTCCGGGTCCCTGGATCTGGGCGGCAACCGCGAAATCGGGTCCTCGGCGTGGGCCGAGGGTCGGTTTCTCGGGTCGTTACAATATCATTCTCTCATAATTTCCTTATTAATCCTGAGTGATTTCTGTGTATGTGTAGTGGAAGACACGTGGCACATTTTCATGAGTACCAAAACCCTAATGTTTTGGGTACACGTATCCCATGGTACAAAGTCATATGATGGGAGCTATAAATATGTTATTGTATCTTATGCAAAATAAGTAAGGTGTGCATGCGCCGCTGCCAGGAAAGAAAAAAGAAGAAGAAGAAGAAGAAGAAGAAGAAGAAGAAGAAGAGAAGGAGATTTGAGCAACAACAAAGCCAGGAGAAGAAGAAGAAGAGGAGCAGATCAAGGAAGAGGAAGATCTAGATCCAGATCTTCAAGAAGCTTATTGAAGACTGATCAATCCAATAGGATTTGATTCATTTCTATCTTCTACACAACTAAATTGTCTGATCTATCTTTTGCGTGCGGATGTGTGATCGTGTAGATCACAACATTTATGTCTGTGTGATTTTGTTCACACAAGTGTGCTTAACCGTCATGTGTGTGTGTTGAGCCGTTGTGCTCATGTGTGTGTGTTGAGCCGTTGTGCTCATATGTGTGGACTGAGCCTTATTGCTCGTGTGTGTGTGTTGCACGCAACTCTTTGTGTAAGGCCCTCAAACTTTGTCCTTTTATTCGAACTTTGTCATGATATCATATTTGATTTTGTGTATTCTATAATTATCTATTTACTTAGGTGTATATGTATATACATGTTTTTTATGTACACATTGTCTTTATCTAAGTTGTGCATATGTATTTAAAAAATATGATCAGGATATTACAATCCACATATGTTTTGCTTTAGAAAAGATCACATTCAAATACTATCCAACGCAGGCTGAAGAACATGCCTCCATTCTTACGGCTTTTATTATCACTTATCGCCTAAGCAGGTGAAACGGTGCATTGGATTCCTCCTATATCAGACTTTGTTTAATGTGGATGGGGCTTGCAAAGAAACCCAGGTATATGTGGTGGAGGGGGGTGCATTCGTGACAAATCTGGTAAGGTCCTTGTTGCTTTCGCCAACTATTATGGCAAGGGAAACAGTATCATCGCAGGAACAAGGGCACTTTGTGATGGCTTTCGCCTTGCTCAGTTTCTGGGGTCCGCCTTTCGGTAGTTTTACTCTGACTCGTCTTCCCTTGTGCATCTGTTCAGCAGAACAAAATAATACATTGGCATGTTCAGCGCTGGTGGGACTATTAGAGCTTTAGTTCATGAGGATATCAGTGCTATCTCACATGTTTTAGAGAGACTAACCAGGTGGCTAACTGTCTTGCAAACCATGCCATGTGCCTCTATGCGCAATGATGTTTTTGGGGCAGCCAAACCTTCCTAAAGATTGTAAGGGGACTATTCTTATTGATAGATCAGGTCATCTGAATGTTAGACTGATATAATGGGGGTATGCCCCTTCGCGTTGTACTCCTTTATTCATATATTAATTTTAGGCCCAGAGTTGTTCAGCTGGTGGAGTGGGTCCATTCTCCCCCCTGGGGGAGGATGCACTCTCTTGGCATGGACTCTGAGGACCTTCTTCCCCAAAAAAAAAAAGTATTTAAATATATGATGTATAATGTATGTACTTAATATGTGAATGCATGTTTATTTAATTTTCTGTGTTCTGGCCGAATGCCAGTTGACGTCACTATCCTTGACGTTGAGGGTGGTTGATGGCAACCAGTGTGCCATTGACTCAATGTCGACGTCTCCAGACGTCGATGGACGCTGAATTCCTATAAGGCGCAGCAAAGTGGTCATTTATTTCCCAGTTTCTGTGCGATTTCAGATCTGGAAACAACTGCGTTTCTTGCATTCTAGATTAGGAAACTACCCTCCACGGTAGGAAACCTAATCAACGCGTAGCCCGACCCTTGTCTCTATAAAACTATCAAATTTCGGCCGAGTTAAGTCTTTTCGCCCAAAGGAAAACCTAGGGTTTTTGTGTGAGAAAAACTGAACTTTGGTGAGCTGATCTGGCGATTGAGTGGTATTTCCGGCGATCTTTGTGACAGAAGGAACTCTTGGCATTGAGGAATCACCCCGACTTCAAGAGACCATCTGTGCAACTGGGAAGACCGGACATAGGAGGAGTTTTACACCTTCTTGGCTTGTCCGAGGAGGGCTTCTTCGACAAGATTTGACCTCTGTAAATTTTATTCCAGGCAAGTAATCTAGGGATTACATCCCTACACATGTCCTAGGTCTTTGGATTTTTACGGAATTTAATTCGAGTCCTAGAACCTCCAATTCTCCATGTTTATTGCGTTCAGTCTGTATTCACTGCAGACAGGAACTTGACGCAAGCTTGCTGCCGTCAAGATCTTGAGTTGGCGGCAACATCATGTGCCACTAACCCTGTTAGCGGCAACCCCCTTGTCGCCAATTCTTCAGTTTTTTAGAAATGTCAATTGATCTATGTGCTGTGAATTTTGGACCTAGGTTGTCTGAATATGCTGTAAATTTTATGGTTGGTCAGTCATGGTCAGTAGGTCATATCATGATGTTCAGACGAAATTTTGTGCATGGTTTTTATTTATCATAATTCTTGTTATGGTGAGTTAAGCATGAATTGTCCCTTTAATTCTAACTAAATAATTTCGTTCCATGTTAGGGATCTAGAAATTTTCCCATCTGATATGATTACTATTTTCAAGTTTTAGAACTGTTAGGTACAACTATTTTACTGAGAACCATGTTTAAGTGAAAATTTTGCTAAATAGCATGAAGTCTGCTTAAATTATTAAAATTCACTTTACTGTTGCAAAAATTCTAAAACTTTAGGTATGTAATATATACCCTGTGTGAAGCCTGTAATAAAAGTTTCATGTTGTTTTGTCAACAGTAGGTACTGTTATAAGTTTAACAAGGGCAATTAACCATGATAAGCATGTTTAATTTTATCATGTGGAATTCAGTGACTAGCAACATGATTAGGACTTTGTTATGATTTAATTGTCATTGTGAAATAGTATGGTTAAGTTCTGTAACCTGAAAAATGAATGTTATTAAAGTGCATGTGAAAAGGAATAAATTGTGCATGTAAGTGAATGTGATAAAGTGATAACATGTAATATGTGCCCGATTTGACACTGCTACCATAGAAGGCTGTGAAGCCGTACTGTATTAAAGTCCCTATGGGAAGGCTCAATGTGTGTGACATCCTATGGGCATTCGGATGAAATCCTGGAGGTGGACAAGTACCACTGTTTAGGGTGGAGAGGGCTTCTCCCGGTTCTGCGCAGTTAACCAAGATTCGTCATTGTATTGCCTAGGTGACGGGTATGTGTATGTGATGCGTGTCCTTCTATATTGTGGTTCGGACTATGTGTCATGGCAATTAATTGTCAAATGTGAAAAGTGAACATGTGATAGTGTAATGTGAATGTGTTAGCATGTGAAAGATGTGAGTTTGTGTAAATGTGATTTATTTATATTAAATAGAAATCTAAACATGCAGAAATGTGTTATAACATCATGTGAAATGATTAAATAGCCTGGTAGGATGTTAGTTAACTTGTGCTAATTCTCGGGACCTATTTGTTTAAAAATATGAATGATGTGAATTGAATTTAGCAATATGAATCATGTTATATATTATGTGTAGAAGCATGTGTCGGTTGTTCATGTTTAATTGTTAAATTGAATGAAACATGTACCATGTATTCCTTACTGTTTTAAAAGATAGCATGTGTATGTGATATGTGTAAGGGTGCTATCTTTGGGTTGCTTGCTGGTCTTTTTAGAAGACTCATACTTTTTTGGTTGTACAGGTGAGACAGGTGTCTCCGTTCCTGAGGAGGACATAGTTGGGAGCGACTCCGAGCACGAGGAGTAGCTTCACTTGGCCATTGCTACCTAGTTACTTTTTCTTCATAGTATGTAATCAAATGTGATGGACAATGTATTTCATTTGGGCATGTAATAATGTGGACATTGTTATTTCTTTTATGCTCTATAGACTGTGAATTATGTGATGATGATGGAATGAGAATATTTATTTATTCTTCTGTACTCTTTTGATATTTGTGTACATCTCAATCTATTGTATAGTGTTGGTAAATGTCCCACTGTGACGGCGCCCTTTGTACCGACGTGGATTGGTATAATCGTACCGTTATAAAGAGGGTCGTTATAGAGATTGGTATTAGAGACAAGGTTGGGATTGTACATGAATATACCATCATCTTCACAATAATGCAAAGTCTTTATAGAATTTGTCCATATATGTAGAAAATATCTAAAAATGAATGAACGATAGTTAAAAAAATGGTTAGGATTAAATAACTTAGATTCTAACTAGATTAAATTGTTTTAAAGGCTATGCCTACCCGTGGTAGGCGTGGTGCTCAGGCTCGAGATGGCGAGCAGAGGCGTGAGGACAGGGGTGAGCAGTAGGCCCCAACACCTCAGGGTCCTACTGTACTTCCTCCACCACTGCTTGTGGACTATGGTGTATTCATGCATGGCTTGGTCCAGGCGATGCAGACCCAGGCCCATACTCAGACGGCACTGTTGGCTCAACTGCAGGCTCAGGTTAGAGTTGGTAATAGGAGTAGTCTGTTTTATTAAATGCATGATTGTTATATGTTGCTTATCTGTATTGCTTTTTGTCTCAGGCTCAGGCTCCAGCTCCAGTTCCCCAGGAACAAGGCCATGGTGGTCCTTCCATCATGGAGAGGTTCAAAAGGATGGCTCCACCTTCTTTAAGGGGGAGAGTCAGCCACTTTTGGCGGAGAGCTGGATGAGGGAAGTTGAGAAGATCTTCTGCGCCATCAGGTGTGCTGAGAATGATAAAGTTAGCTTGGCCACCTACATGCTACATGTACTTAAAATACATATATGTACTTGTGTTAAGTTTAGGTTTTGTCTAGAGTGGTGCTTATATGTTTGTGCTTTGCAGGAGAGAGCTGATTGTGGTGGGCCTCCTTACTTCGCACTAGGTTCGAGGATGGTGCAATTGAGGTGACTTGGGCTGAGTTTACGAGGCTGTCCGGGCCAAGTTCATCCCCGAGCATATCCAGGACAAGATGGAGCAGGAGTTCTTTCTCTTACTCAGGGCTCCATGCCAATATTGGAGTATGAGGCCAGGTTTTCCGAACTGTCTAAATATGCTCCTTATATAGTTGCTGATGAGCGCAAAGAAGGCGAAGAAGTTTGTGATGGGGCTTAAGCATCACTGCGGTCGAGGCTTGTGGCTTTGACCACCATACTCTAGATGAGGCTCTCAGCGCGACATGCAGGTAGGAGAGCAAGATGGACCAATACCTGGAGGAGAAGAAGGCATCACAGAAGAGATCCACGCCACCTTTCTAGCGGTAGGACAGGAAGAAGGTCGTGTACTAGTCACCGCAGCGTCCAGCGGCATCTAGTCAACAGGCAGTTGCACCGTATTCCCCCCGGTTTCAGGTCCAGCGACAAGAAGATGTTGTCCTCACTGCGGAAGAGCGCACGGCGGTACCGAGTGCTGGAAGCTAGCGGGGAAGTGTCTTAAGTGTGGCGCACTGAGCATCAGATCCGAGATTGTCCCAGACTGCAACAGGGTGTTCAGCGTGGAGCGCCAGCCCCAATAGCGGCAACAGCAGCAGCGCCATTGACAGGGAGACTAGGAAGGCCTCGAGCCCAAGCTCGAGTGTTTTCTTTAGCACGAGAGGACGCAGAGCAGGCCGAAAACGTCACAGAAGGTACGGTTCTAATCATGGGTGTGCATGCTCGGATATTGTTTGATATGGGTGCCACACACTCGTTCATTTCCGAGCGGTTTGTGATGTAATTAGTAGTAGAGTCTGGAGTTGAGGCTGAGGAGTTAGAGGTCCCTTTATCTGTGCACACACTGGCAAGTACAATATCGACTAGGAAGTGTATTCCATCTTTACCTGTGTGCATTGAGGACCGAGGCTTAGTTGGGTGCTTCTACTTGCTTAAGATGAAGGACTATGATGCTATTCTGGGTCTGGATTGGCTTGAGGAGCACTATGCCTTGGTGGATTGTAGAGGAAGAAGATAACTTTCTGTATTCCTAGTGAGGATGTGTCTCACATTCATTGCCAAGGACTTAGCGGGAAGGTTTGTGATCTCCGCCATGAAGGCGATGAGGATGGTGAACAAGGGTTGTGACGCTTTTCTTGCTAGCGTTGTCTTAGTACCGAAGGCTGATCAGTCACCGACCCTTGAGGAGATTGAGGTGTGTAGGAGTTCCTGATGATTTTTCTGGATTGCCACCGGCTAGGGAGATAGAGTTTACTATAGAGTTGCTTCCAGCCACCTCTCCTATCTCTAAGGCTCCATATCGGATGGCACCTGCGGAGTTACTGAGTTGAGGAGCGTTGCAGGATTTGCTGGACAAGGGATTTATTCGCCCTAGTGTGTCACCATGGGATGCACATGTATTGATCGTGAAGAGAAGAATGGTTCCCTCAGGTTGTGCATTGATTACAAGAAGCTCAACCAGGTGACTGTGAAGAACAGGTATCCCTTACCGTGGATTGATGATTTTTCGATCAACTGCAGATGCATCAGTGTTTTCTAAGATTGATCTACGATCCGGCTATCACCAGTTGAGGATTAAGGGAAAGATGTGTCCAAGATGGCTTTCAGGACTCGTTATGGACACTATGAGTTTTTTGGTGCTTCCCTTTGGTCTGACCAACGCCCCTACAGTGTTTATGGATCTCATGAACAGGTGTTTAGACCTTATTTGGATAGTTCTGTAGTGGTGTTCATTGATGATGTGCTAGTCTATTCTCCGATGAGGCTACACACTGTGACATTTGAGGGTTGTTTCTGGAGGTTCTCCGAGAGCACAAGCTATATGCCAAGTTCAACAAGTGCGATTTCTGGATGCGCGAGGTTCATTTCCTTGGGCATGTTATCTCAGGCGCTGGAGTAGCAGTTGATCAGCGAAGGTTTAGGCTTTGTTGGAGTGGGAGACTCCAAGGACACCATCAAAGATTTAGAGTTTTCTTGGTTTAGCGGGCTATTAGCGGCGATTTATTGAAGGTTTTGCATCTATCGCCGCACCTTGACTAAGCTACCAGGAAGGGTGTGAAGTTTGTGTGGTCTGATGATTACGAGAGTAGCTTCAGTTAATGAAGGTAGCTTACATCTGCACCCGTGTTGATCTTACTGAGTGGTGCACAGGGTTTTCCAATCTATTCGGATGCATCTCAGATTGGTCTTGGCTGTGTTGTTGATGCAGGTATGGTAGGTAGTTGCTTATGCCTCTCGCCAGTTGAAGGAGCATGAGCGTAACTATCTGACCCATGATTTGGAGCTTGTGGCAGTGGTTCATGCACTAAAGATCTGGAGACACTATCTTTTATGGTGTCAAGTTCGAGGTGTTCACTGACCACAAGAGCTTGACGTATCTCTTCTCACAAGGACTTGAACCTACGACAGAGACGGTGGATTGAGTTCCTTAAAGACTATGACTTCGAGCTTCAGTATCATCCAGGGAAGGCGAATGTCGTGGCGGATGCTCTCAGCAGGAAGAGATCGTACTCCAATAGATTGGAAGATGCTTGAGGATGCAGCATGTGCGATGACTGAGTTCGAGCCACTTTTATGTCAGCTTTCGTGGCTCATTGTCTATTGGGTCCACGGTTTCTAGATGAGTGATCGAGCAGTAGAAAGCTAATCCTAGACTTCAGAGTTGTCGACAAGGCAGGCATTGCTCGAGAGGACGTCAGTGTTATAGATTGAGCACCGAGTTTGTGTTCCTGATGTCGTGGATATTCGTGAGCATGTTCTAGCAGAAGCTCACAGGTCAAGATTCTCTATTCATCCAGACAACACCAAGATGTACCAGGATTTGAAGAGATCTTTCTGGTGGCTGGTATGAATAAGGATGTGGCCGAGTTTGTATCCAGGTGTTTGGTATGCAGCAGGTGAAGGCCGAGCGTCAGCGACCATCTGGCCTTATGCAGAAGATGAGATCCAGTATGGAAGTGGGAAGCAATCACTATGGATTTTTGTGACGGGTTTGCCCAGATCACGAAGGGCAACGACTCGATTTGGGTGATTGTAGATCATTTCTTCAAGACGGCGCTTTCTTGGCTATGAAGAGAAGCAGTCCGTAGTGAGTTTGGCTAGGTGTATGTCCGTAGCATTGTGAGGTTGCATGTGTGCCGAAGTCGATTATTTCTGATCGAGACCCGAGGTTTACATCGAGGTTGTGGTAGGGTCTTCAAGAAGCTTTGGGTTCTCAGCTGAAGCTTAGTTCGGCTTCCTCCCCAGACAGATGGCCAGTCTGAGAGGACTATACAGACGCTTGAGGATATGTTGGATCATGCGTGCTTGATTGGAAGGATGATTGGAGCGTCATTTACCTCTTGTGGAGTTCGCCTACAACACTATTTTCATGTGAGCATTGGCATGGCTCCGTTTGAGGCTTTGTATAGGCGGCCCTGTAGATCTCCTTTTGCTGGGAGGAGACAGGCGATAGGCAGTTGATTGGTCCGGAGTTGGTGCAGGAGTCTTCGGATAAGATTCAGCTTATCAGGCAGAGGCTTGTTGCGGCGTAGGAGGCAAGAGCTAAGCCGACAACATAAGAAGGATTTGGAGTTTGAGGTTGGCGAGCATGTTTTTCTTAAGGTTTCGCCTACCCGAGGCGTTGTCGGTTTGACAGGCATAGTAAGTTGAGTCCTAGATTTATTGGCCCGTTTGAGATTCTTAGGCGGATGGGTAGCGTGGCATATGAGCTAGCTTTACCCCCAGCGTTAGCTAGCGTACACACCAATTTTCCACGTACTATGCTCAGGAGGTATGTGGGATCCTGTCGCATATTATTAGTCACGAGCCAGTGGAGATTTAGACAGACTTGTCATGTTAGAGCAACTAGTAGCTATCCTTGACCGGAAGGTTCAACACCTCAGGAACAAGAGTATTGCATCCGTGAAGGTGCTATGGCAGAATTTCTTGCGGAGAGGCTACATGGAAGCTTGAGGACGCCATGAAGAAAGAAGTATCCCCATTTGTTTGGGTTAGTGTTTTCGTTCTAACTTCGAGAGGAAGTTTCTTTTAGGGGAGAGGGTGTAAGGCCCTCAAACTTTATCCTTTTATTTGAACTTTGTCATGATATGCATATTTGATTTTGTTATTCTATAATTATCTATTTACTTATGTGTATATGTATATACATGTTTATTTATGTACATATTGTCTTTATGTAAGTTTGTGCATATTGTATTTAATAATATGATGTATAATGTATGTACTTAATATGTGAATGCATGTTTATTTATTTTCTGTGTTCTGGCCGAAATGGCAGTAAAACATCATATCCCTTGACGTTGAGGGCGGGTTGATGGCAACCAGTGTGTCGTTGACTCATGTTGACGTCCAGATCGATGGACTTTGAATTCCTGTAAGTGGCAGCAAAGTGCCGTTTATTTCCCCATTTCTGTTGTGTCCGTCCCGAGAATTACGCAGCGGATATTAGTTTGATAATTCGAGTCAAATTTCCGAGACGTGAAAAGTCGGCAAATAAGCCTCTAGCTAGCACGCACCAAATGTTAACCCAACCATACATCATCATAGGTCCCAAATATTGAACTCAACTAATCTTTTATTCAAATCTCAACTCATTGTATTCCAAATGGATACTATTACAGGACTAAGATCAACAAAAGCAAAAGTACATAATACCTCACTTCCTACTACATGTTCTAACACTCAATAACTACTATAGATAGACTCATGTTTGGAACGCTCTTCCCTCGGACGCATTCCCATCCTCGACTTGCTCTTCCTCTTGAACTTCATAGTCACCTAGATTGGGTAAAAGTAGGGGATTAGCAAACTAGCCCAGAGGATTTATATATCTCAATGTGGGGCAATGATAAGTGATTAGCATTTAGAACTAGGTAAGCACGATGAATGTCATGATATGCATGTACAAATAAAACTCAATAAAACATGATATAGGAAACAAGTTAGAGAGAGTGATATGATAGAACAAGAGTTGTGAACAAGATGACAAGATAGAACAAGCAATATATCACTTTGTACAGCACGCGAGATTTCACTTGATGTCAAGAACGCAAGATATCACTAATTGCATTAAATGCAGGATGTCCATAACGCAAGCAAACAAGCATGCACAAGCACGATAATGTAACACTAATTAGGCACGTAGACATTAATGTACACCAAGAAAGATCCATCAAGAATGTACACCAGGACACGTGTATGTGGTTATTGTATCTATCATTCACACGACACGCACGACTCCCAGCGCAGATGCAACGCCAGTAATCATTATACCCCATGGTTAATATTATATTTATGACTCTCCGTCATTGGGGCTAGACTGGAGCCTTGGACACACGCCGTGCCCTCAGCATCTCACTTAAATTTTAAATGTAGATACCCACATTCATTAATAATGGCCAATGAGAGTTTCATAA